>PVKE010016866.1:0-31461 GCA_004027555.1 Craseonycteris thonglongyai | reverse complement strand
ATTGGTTCATTAGAAACAAACATGCTGTTCAAGTCTAATTTTGGAGGAATTCATTTACATAAATTTTTTTCTAGATACCAAAAGGTGAAATGATATATGCTAATGAGGTCAAGGACCAGCTCCTTCTAAATTTCTGTTTCCACACATGTCAGCAAACAGCTGGATGCTAACAATAGTAGAGCTTGTATTTCTGGCCTCCTTAAAATATAAAAAAAAAACAATAGCTATACTTTGAGAAAGCAAAGAAAATAATGCATTATAGATTTAATTTTTTTTAGAGATTTATTTTGTTGTTTGAGAGAAGGTGAGATATAGAGAAAGAGAGAGAGAGAAAGAAAGGGTAGTTTCTGTAGTTGTACATTATCAGTTGTGAAATGGTTTCATTCCACACAGGTGGATGTGGGGCCACATGAGGCAGGAACCAAGCCAGAGGCCTCCTGTATAAGAGGCAAGAAACTTTGCTATCATCCCAGATGTTACCAGTTGTGCCACAGTTCAGAATATAGGTTTGCACAGACCCAGAGCTGGGGCCAGGATTCAATCCACTGACCTCATGGTTGCAAGGCAAGCACTCAACCTGCTGAGCTATCCCAGCATCCCCCTGATTTATTTATTTATTTATTTATTTATTTTTGACAGACAGAGAGAGAGAGAGAGAGAGAGAGAGAGATACAGAGACAGAGAGAGAATTGAACTGGGGGAGCTCCCAGTTCAGCATATGGTTCTACACGGGCCAGGGCCGGGATTTGATCCCTGGTCCCCGGCGCTGCAAAGTGAGCACTTAACCCACTGAGCTATCCCAGCTTCCCCCATCCCCCACATTTAAATGGTGTACTTCTGTCTCAGGTTCATCCAAGCTACCAGTAACACAGTTATCTTCTTAGGAGTTGGGCCACAGTCAGGCCCTAATCCAACACAGTCAGGCCTGATGGTTTTCTCTAAGCCTCTCTTTAGTTCATGAGAGATCCCTGAATGAAGAGTGTTCTTCCCACTAAAACGATCTGTGAACTATAGTCTTTCCAATCTACCCCCATCACACAGACAGAACCCCAGAGTTCATTTTGGCTTCTCCTTCGACCCTGGATCCTGACCCTTTCTCCTAACTCCTGTCGAGAATTGTTCTCCAGGACAGGGCCATGCTTTCAGATCTATCACCATACTTCAGTCAGGCCACCTATCCTTATATTCTTGACACCAATGTCAACAAGAATCCTAGCCATCCTAAAACCTCCCACTGGCCAAAAACCCTGCTCAATATAATAAAAAAAACCTCTCAAACTTAATCTCATTGAGATCCCACTCAATTTTGACAGTCTACTTCAGATTATATTTTACACTGTTTGTCTTCTAACAGCCAGCTTTTCTCAGCCTCCACCAATTAATTACCAATTCTGTCCCAGGTCAACTAGAAGGGAAGTATACTATGCCATTTGGTTGGGCAGGGCTGCTAATGACAAATGGATAGGGTGCGTATGAAGACACTTGCATTTAGTTGACTGCCACCTAATGAAAATCAGCTCAATTCATTGCTTTCTTTGGTGCAAAGAAAGCAAATGACTATATCTAAAGCCAAAACTTTTTTTAATTAGCATAACTGGATTTTTAAAACTGTAGTTCCAACTTTGTTGCTAGAGAGCAAACAGCTGGTAAGGGGACAATAACAAGAAAGAAGGCTTAAAGAAAACTGTGATTTTCACAGTTATTCTGATAAATGTGTGATATACCCAATTTGGAAGCACAGGAAAAGAAGAACTGAAAATGAATGAAATGCTACTTTGGATACAGAAGGATATGAGTTCTCCTCAGAAGTTTGTCCATTGTGAAGGTTTGTACAGGTGGTAATAATAAGAGTGGGTTAGGTTTATTAAGCAGGGACATTACATGCTCTAGTTAATTCTCACAATAATCATAAGAGGTAGGTATCTTCTATAAATGAAGAATCTGACTTACAGAAAGTTTAAGAATCTAAGTCAAGGTAACACAGCCAATTATATAAGAGTGAGAATTCAAGCCCAAGTAATCTGATCCCAGGGTGTTCTTAAGTCAATATAAGACAAAGTTAACTATTGTGTAGAAAGGAAGGCATAAATGTCTATGTTCCTCTTTCACAGTAAAATATTTCCAAAGTCATTTAGGAATAGTCATCATTCTGCGTCAAGATAAGAACAAAAGGTCTGGAAATTTCTTGTCCTTTATTATATGATCAATTTAAGGTAGCATTTGAGTGAAACATATTCTCTTTCCTACCTCTACTAGCCTATTCTTAAATATTCAAGCATCAATTGAAGAAATTCTGAGATTCTAAAAATCCCCAAATGTCCAACCAACTATTTAACATGGCCAAATCTTGAAAGGTCAAAGCATCGTGGACAGTCTAAGAAAAGAAACCCTTTATTACCAGTTCAGGTTTATTCTCTATGCTGGTGAACTTGGCTGTGCCACTTACAATATTGGGTAACCCTTTCCTAAACAAGAGGCAGACCAAATAAATGTTATTGTTGGCCATTTCCCCCTGACATTGATCTTTGGAATCTTTCTACAAAGGTAAGAAGGAGGATGCAAAAACTAACCCACAGAAAAATCCTTTTCCTAAGGGCTTAATTAGTACACATCATCTCTCCTCCCCTGAATTGTGTCCTAATCCCAAGGGTCCCAAGAATATGCATCTCCAGACTATCCTACTGTACCAGACTCTGTTTCTGGAAGAAACAGAAGCAGAATGATATGTAAAGTAATCATGAAAAAAGGAAGATAGTACAATGTATGAAAGCCATCTAAAAAGAGTCTGACACTTAAAAGACAAATTTTTTAAAACTCTGCACAGCAACTTGAACCAACAGTTTCTGATAGAATTATTCCTCCTCAGGAGGGAAGACTAGGTTATGTCATAGCACAATAAAATCTCAATAGCTGAAAAGAAGAAATGTTCATTTTTTGTTGCTGTTTATGTCCAACATAGATCAGACATAGTTAGGTAAAGAAGGAAAAGAGAAACACAATCTACCTCAAGCTGGCTCTTAAAGTTTCTGCTCACACGCATATCCCCTAAGACAAAGAAAAACAGATGGTTACTTCTGAATTCAAAGGCAAGAATGTGCAATCCTCCTGCTGGATGGGCACTACTTATTACATGATGCCAATGGAGAAGGAGAATTCAGTTAGCCCCCAAACAAGAACAGTGAAAATTTTCAATAAAAATATAACACAGATGGTGTTTTTGGCTCACTGGTATATTATTTTCTATGCAGCTCAACAAATCACCACAAATTTAATAGCTTAAAATAAAACACATTGTATTCTCATAGCTTCTGTAGCTCAGAAGTCCACACACAACTTATCTAGATTCTGGGCTTCAGGGTCTCAAGAAGTTGAAATCAAAGCATCACCCAGAGCTGCAGTCTCTTCCGAGCTTTAGGGGCCTATCCAAGCTCACATGATTGTTGGTAGAATTCCGGTCTTTGTAACTGTAGGTCTGAGGCCCTTAGCTTCCCCAGGCCACCCTCAGTTTCTTATGGTGCAGGCCTCCCCACATATGCAGTGCACAATGTCCTAGCTCACTTCTTCAGAGCCAGCAAGGGAGTCTCTAGAGCACATCTGATAGGACAGTCTTACATAAAATAATCATGGGGGTGACAGACCATCATCTCTGCCATTTCCTATTGTTTCAAAGTAAGTCACCACTTCCATGAACACTCAAGGGTGGGGGATTATACAAGAGTATGAATACCAGGAGAGGGAGATTGTGGGGACCAACTTAAAGTCTTATCTGACAAACATGGTGGGTAGGAAATGAGCAGGGAATAGTTAGGCTGCCACTAATTAGAGCAGGCTTGTTCGACCTGCAGCCTAGGACAGCTTTGAAAGTGACCAATGTGAATTCTTATAACATTATGAGATTTTTAGATTACCAGATGACAATATTTTATGTGTGGCTCAAGAGAATTCTACTTCCAAAGTGGCCCAGGGAAGCTAAAAGGTTGGACACTGCTGCTTTAGAGAATATACTGTTACTACGTACTTCAAAAACATAGCCAAGAATATTCCAATTATTATCAGAAACACTAAAGCTCCATGTACGTGTAAGATTACTCAACACATACTGAGACTAGGAGACCAGTTTTATTTTAATTTCATCATATTTCCTCTGCCCTCCAGCTTTCATTCCTCATTTACTAGGAAAATCACTTAAGGAAATACTTGGTCAATATATGATGAAAACCATCTTTGCTTCTTTACTTTCATTTCTCTTGGTTTCCAGAAGAGGGCTATTTTTTTTTACTAAATACTGATCATGCATACTCGTATATGCACATTCTAAGGTCTCTTTCATCTATTCCTTGTGAACTATTAATTAGCATTTCCACATTAGTCACAGATGACGTATGTCACAAGAATAGCTAATAAATACAAGCTATGCATGCAGCAGCTGTCAAAATCAGACAGTATGCCAGGCTCTTGGTTTCCACAGTTAGTATATATTGTGTGTTTACAAGCCAAGCAGCTCAAATAAAAGACATTGCCAGAGAACATACTGAATGAAAATATTTGCTTACTAAAAGAGAAATTTCTAAATGTTAATTATGACCAATTAGTTTTCTCCTAAGACTAAAATTATTCTGTAAGAGACTTTAAAATATAAGTTGGCAATAATAAAGCTGCCAATTTTTAACAGTTTAATATATATATACACATACACACACACACACATACACATACACATATGTGTGTGTATATATATGTGTATGTGCATATGTATGTGTGTGTGTACATGTGTACATGTGAATAAAGGAGTGTTTGGACTTCAAACATAAAAATAAAATCCAATTCAAGTATAGATATCTTTGCAGATTAGGGTTTTCAGGTTTTTTGGGTAGATACCCACTAGAGGGATTGCTGGGTCATATGGCAATTCCATTCCTAGTTTTTTGTAGAATGTCCATACAGCCTTCCATAGTGGTTGTACCAGTTTACATTCCCACCAGCAGTTCATTGCAGCACTGTTCACAGTGGCCAAGTCATGGAAACAACCAAAGTGTCCTCTGATAGATGACTGGATCAAGAAGATGTGGTACATTTACACAATGGAATACTACTCAGTGATAAGAAAAGATGAAATACAGCCATTTGTGACAACATGGATGGACCTTGAAACCATCTTATTAAGCAAAATAAGTCAGACTGAAAGAATCAGGAAACATATGACCTCACACATAGGTGGAATATAAAACTGAAAGTAACAAAGAAACAAAAACTTATAGACACATTCAATAATTTGGTGGTTACCTGAGGGTAACGGGTGGGGGAGGAAGAGTAGAATGGTAGTAGGGAGTGGGCTCCAAATATATGGTGGGGGAAGAAGAGCTGATTCTGGGTGGCAAGCACATAATGCAATGCATAGATGACATGATGTAAAGTTGTACACCTGGAAACTATATTGCTGACCAATGTCACCCCAATAAATTTAACAATAAAAAAAAATCCAATTCAAAGAGAAGTGCAAATGTTTTGCAGAGCATAAATTGTGTTGTATTGCAATAATAATCATGTGTCTGTTAGATGAAAAGTACAGCATTTCTCTCACATTATAATAATAAAAGTAACCTTGTCTTTCAAAAGAGTTTCATAATAAAATAATACTTTATTTACTCATAGCTGCTAAATGTCATTGACACCAGCAATGACAATATAATTCCTGACCCCAAGTATTGCATGTTGTTCTTGTTCTCAAAGAAACTGGAAGGTAACATGACAATCCAAACAAAATGAAGGCTTACAACCACATCAGAAGATACTCAACTTGACTGATAATCAAGGACATGTAAATTCAAGCAGTGAAGTATAACCTTTCATCTACTTTTCATCTAATGTAATGACAAAGATCAAAGTTTTACAAAGTACTGTGTTGACTGTGGAGTGAAGGAAGTTATTCTCATAATTTGTTAATGAGACTAGAAATTGAGACATCTTTCTTGGTAGGCAATTTGGTCCTACCTATCAAAAAATTAAAATACATATAAACATTGACCTAGGAGTTCTGCCCAGATTGATACCCACATACCAGAGTAAAGACGTTGTCTCAAGAATAACTTCCAAAAAATAAATATCTAAAAAAAAAAGAAGAATGAAAAAGGCAAAGCACAGATATGTGTATATAAGGTGTTCCTACTCATTTTTAAAAATGAGGAAATATATATGTTTTTGTATACATTGTCCCCCCTTGGAAGGATAAACTAAAACTTATACATAGTGATTATCTCTAGCAAAGGGAGATGAATTGTGGAATAAAAACATATACTACTTTTTTACTGTATAGGTTTCAGTACTATATGAAAATTTTACCATTTCATTTTTTCAATGAAAAAATAGAGTAAAAAAAACCTCAAAAACAATGAAACTGACTTCATCTGTATGAATTTAATACACTAAAAATCATAATCTATTTAGAATTATGGAGTTACATTTGGCTTCTCAGACTGCCCACATTTAAAATGTCCCGAATAGGCAAAAGGTATGAGAGCATAGTTGTTATTCAGAATCTTAATTTCTTTCTCTGGAATTCTGAGTGGTATTTACACTTTGGAGACTTCTTCCAGGCTAGCATGACCTCAGGAAATTTATCTAGTTGGGTTCAGGGTCATTCTCTGAAGGTGAAAATTGAGGTGCAGGTTGAGAGCATAGTCTGAGACAGACCCAAACTCTAGATAGAGTCACTGCAGAGAATATGAAGTCATTTGTTGAGGAAGGACTCAAGAATCCTCTCAAAATGTGGTTAGACAAAACAACTTTGAGAAGTTTCTTTATACCCAAAGTTGAAGGCAGTCGAAAGGTATGATTACCAGAGTTTGAAGACTAAGAATGAAGCAAAAAACAATCCAAATTCTCAAATCCACTTCAGTTCGATCTATTCACTTATTTGCAAGTCAGATTTACAGTACCCCCTGGTGGTTAAATTTAGGAGAGACATTCATTTCTGTCTAATTCACTGTGGCTCTTGATTAGGACAAATGGAACTTCGTCTAATATGAAGACTGTCAAATTTTCCAGAAATAGAAAACATCACAGAATTTGCAATCAGCCCAGGAACAAAATCTTTATTCTAGTATGGTAGTATGAGTGGAGGGCGAAGTGGAGAAGACCATAATTTGTAGAAAGAATTTGTGTTTTGCAAGAGCCTTTTCTTCTGGGTTCATTCCTCTTTTAAATGCAACACTTTTTTATTCTCTTTAGTGTTATATGCCCTAGTCTCTCTGAGCTTCAACTGATTCACTGGCCCTAATTTGTACTCATATGGGTTGATGATATGTCATGCTAGCATACTCTCAGTCACCAAAGACACATAGCATTAATTACATCATCTTCTAAATTATCTGACACCCTTAAGAAAAATTTGAATCCCTTGGTCAAAACCAATCCATTTATATTTGTCTCACTAGATTGGGTGTCTTCTGCATTTAGTGTTAATAGAAGCTATGGTATCTGAACATTGTTCCTGGAATACATAGCATCTTTATATAAATATCAAAATATCTATGAGTTTCTAAGTAGCATGTGTTAATAGAAAGATGAAGAAGTAGATATGTTTGAAGATTCTTCCAAGTACTCAGCTATTTGTTCTATTTGATTTAGCTTAGTGAACCTGTACCACTCTATATAAAATGCTGACTTTCTAAAATTGTCTTTTCTCATCTAAGGCTGAAAAGATAAAAATGTTTTGATATCACTCAAAAACTCCTACAGAGTTAGAAGGTGGCAAAGAAGGAGCCTCTCACATTTCCAGGATTTAAGATAAGCTCCTCAGAACTTCCTCCCTTAGGCTGATACTTCCCAGTCTTCATTTTAAAAGCAAAAGATTAAAACATAGTTGTTGTTTTTTTAATAATAAAATAAACAAAAAATATCCTAAAAAGTAAACAAAATTTTGAAAGTTAACTGTTAAAATTAAAAGCACACATGGTCAAACAACTAAAAATAATAAAATACTTGGAATTGCAGTGATACCTTGGAATCCGAATGCCTCAAAACTCAAACAACTTGGAATCCAAACAAAAAATCAAGCACATTTTGCCTCGAAATCTGAACACTGCTTTGGAATCCGAATGCCAACACATTGTTTGCATGGGACATACCGACTGCATGGCCCATAGCTTTATCTAAACACCCACTCATTGTTCCTGCAAAGTATTCTTTGAGGGTTGTGCAGGGGAATTGGTCTAACACAGATTGTATAGGTGGCAACCCCTACCCCATCATAATGTATGACCAAGTTATTGCAATAGTTACCTCTGGGGAGGAAGAGAGAGACCCCGGAACCAATTCCCTCTGGTGAAATCAAGAACCTTCTTAGCATATGGTCAAAAACCCAGGCAGCTGTTGGAAAGTGGCACCCCAATAAAACCCTAGTTGACAGGTGTATTAAGTTGTTTGATGATAACATCATTGAACATTTCAGAGAAGTGCAAAAAGGTTGCCAACATCAGACCACTTTAGAATGTTGGTTCTCAAAAGCAAACACAATCAGTGACCCCAAGCCCTCTACAAGTGGTCCCATAGCAAAGGGCATTAAAGGACAAAGAATGAAGACACCTGAAGTCCTCATGGAAGATGACTCCTCATCTTCCTCCTCTTAAAGCATCCACATATGTCGTCATCATTATTTTTTAAATTTTCTACTAATTATTATTACTTGTTAATAATATTTAAATTAATAAAATTAATGTTTTACTTTAAATCCAGTGTATTTACTGTTAAAATCATTTTGAAAATTTGAGTTTGTGGTGCCCAGGAACAGATTAATCCTTTGTTTCTATTTAAAAGAGAAAACCTTGTCTTGGAACTCGAACACGGTTCTGGAGCAGATTCAGTTCAAATTCCAAGGCATCACTGTACTTAAATGGCTAAAAAGTGACTGACATCTATCTGCATCATGGACGTAAAGTACTCTGATTTACAGAATCTCTCTAGGAGATCCTGGGATGGGGTTCTCTGCAGTATCATCCTTCATCTCATGTCAAAGGTTTATGCCTACAGCAAGAGAGGCGAATTCATCCCTTCAGACGGCACAATCAACCACAAACCAATAATCAAATACCAACAATCAACCTCAGTATTCTTCAAACCCATCATCAGTTTTAGAGCAGGGGTGTCCAAGCTTTTGCCTTCCTTGGGCCATAGTGGAAGAAGAAAAATTGTCTTGGGGCACACATAAAATACACTAACACTAACAATAGCTGATGAGTTTTTTTAATTGCAAAAAAAAAAACCACTCATAATATGTTAAGAAACTTTACAAATTTGTGTTGAGCCACATTCAAAGCCATCCTAGGCCATGTGCAGCCCGCAGGCTGCAGGTTGGACATGCTTGTCGTAGAGACTACAAACCCCTTTTCTCTCTTCCAAACTTTCATTTTCTGAGAACATCAATAACTATGAAACAATTCTTATAAGTTGTTGAAATGAATTCAACTAATTGATGGTTGCAAAGTATCAGGGTCACCATCCATAGCCAAGTCAAGAGTGGAAACAAAGGTCTTATTATGACTAACAAAACTACAAAGATGAAAACCAGTCTTCTGACTCTGCTCCAGCCTAGCTCACCTCCTGAATTATTTTCTCCCATACTATACGTAGGCACTCCTGCCTCAGGCATCTTCACTTGTTTTCTCTGCTCTGAATCCTCTTTTCAGATATCCTTTATGGCTACCTCCCTCGCTTCCTCTAAATCTGGCTTAAATATCAATTTAATGTCAGCATCTTCTCCCTCAGCACTTCTGATCCCCCAATTTTTTTTTTACAGAGTACATGTCTATTTTTTACATAGTACTTGCCAGCTTCTATATACTTTAATTATTATGTTTATGTATTCTTATCTAATCTGACACACACACACACACACTCTAATGGAACCTTCATTAGGGCAAGGATTTTTCTGTTTTCTTCACTGTTGTATCTTCAGTGTCTAGAAGAGTGTCTGACACATGATAAATACTTGATAAGGAGATACCAGGATGGCTCAATGGGTTGAACACTCATCTTGCAGCCCTGGGGCCCAAGGATCGAATCCCAGCCCAAGGTTGTGTGGACACATGGTCTGAGCTGGGGTGTGTCCCCAGTTCTGCTCTCATCAGAGTGTGCCTACCATGTGGAAGGCCTCCAGTTCCTGCCCTGTACAGCCCTGCACCCACCTGTGGAATGAAACTATGTAGAAAACTAATGATGCACAGCTATGGAGACTGCTCTGGGCCCTCCCCCCTTCTCTCTCTCTCTCTCTCTCTCTCTCTCTCTCTCTCTCTCTCTCTCTCTCATCTCTCACAAAAACAATAAAAATAAATCTTAAAAAAAAATACTCGATAAATCCAATGTTGTTAAGTGAATAAATGAAAGCATGAAGACATTAACATTGTTTGGCAGATTGATTCTTTTGTAGTGCAGAGTAAGAGCATGTCCAGATAAAAGAGACCCAGCTCTGGGCTCCAAGCTGCCCAGTAGTGCACAAGGAGTGCACAGAACAGCAGAAGCAAAAAGAGTCAAAAAGTTAACGTAACAGAACTTGCTCAAGTCCTTGGTAGTAATTGCTAGAATAAGTCTAAGACAGCAGTTTACTCATCTAATGCTGCCTGAAGGATTTTACTGCATTTTACTCTAGAACAGTGGTTCCCACCTTTTTTCTACTTGCATACCCCTTTTAAACCCATTTCTGTACATTGTACCCCTTGTTTTCAAAACAGCTGTTTTTAAATTCTGACACTTTTGTTCAGTGCCTATCTTAATGTAAAATAGTGGAAATAAGGTAAAAAGTTAGGAAAGAAGAATTACACTAAATGTACAAAGCACAGATTTAATTTTACAATATTGGTCACAGTTAAATATCAGTAACGATGATCAAGTATTTAACAAACTTTTAATTTATTATTAATAATATTTATTTGTATTATCTGAAAAGTCTGTATTAATTGTTGTACAGGTCCTGAGCCAATTGAAGCATTATTAGTGAGATTATTGAGCTTGCTTCGATTCAGTTAGTTTCTTGAAATTAGGCTCAAAAGATGCAAGATACAGTCTCAAATCCAGACTTTCATTAAGCTTGTGTGGTACTTATTTTTTATGAAGGTGTAAGAAGAAAAATCTTGCTCCACTATTTCAGTATAGGTAAATGGTAAGAGGTATTTGAGTGCTTTCTCACTGAGCTGTTTGAATTTCTCACTGACATCTACCCAGAAGGTAATAAGATGCTTTCTTTTAAAATCAGAATTTAAAGAGGAATCAGTTGAAAGTTTGATAAACCACTCATTTTCATTGATTGATAGCTTAGCTTCTTTGAAGTTATTCATTGAATAAATCAGCAATCATTTTTTTCTTTTCCATGTTGAGGGAAGTACTTATAAAAGGACACTTTAAGACCTTCCAAGTTAAGTTTATTACTTTATTTTTTTCAACCATTACTGAATGGCCCAGCATGTACACCTGGGGATATGCATACCACAGCTTGGGAATCAATGCTCTAGAATATCTCTACCCTACTTACTAATCTAGTCACCTTTTCCTGCACAAACATTGCCCCTGGTTTAAAGGGCTTTCAGTCATTCTCTGATCATGATCCCTCATTTTCCACTATTCCCTGAAATAATGACTTCTCTGAACAGATGGAAGACCATGAGGATGAAATCTAAATAATCCAGTAACTAGAAATTTGGCCTCCTTCATTCTCATCAGAAGTATCAACCTCCAAGGACATTACTCTGATATTAGCCAAGAGAACTATCTCATTTACATACAGTTGATTGTGTTAGGAGAGATTCTTAAATACTTCTCCCATGCCTGCGAATTATCCTATGACATATCTGGAATGTCTACCTATGCAGTGACTGCTTTTCTGCTATGGATCTGTGTCTCATTCTTTTACTTGCTCACAAGTTACAGAATATGTTTGTCTTATTACCTTTCCCTTTCATCACCTATAAGTTCATGACCCACACTCAATTGCTAATCAAAAACAATGTGAAGCCTTCTTGGAAACTGAACACGGTAAGTTATCCTTCATATGAAGATACAAAATAGAATGGAAGAATAATGTTTATTGAGCAACTACAGTGTATTACAAACTTTATAGATAATATTTTATTTCAACTTTACAAGAAATTAAGTATGTTTTACTTCATCAATTAGATAATAGCTGAGAAATCCACAAACTTGGAGAAGAAACTAGATATACAAGTCCACAAAACTAATAGAACACCTTATTACCTCAATGAAAACGTCCTTTTCCAAGACACATTATGATGAAATTGTCAAAATCAATGATAAAGAATTTGAAAGGTAGCTAAGAAAAAAATTAAGGGATGTCTTATAAAGGACAGCCCTTTAGGCTATCAGTGGATTTTCAGCCAAAAATTTATAGGCCAGAAGATAATAAAATGACATATTGAAGGCATTGAAAGATAAAAATTGTCATACAAGAATAGTCTATCTAGCAAAGATATCCTTTAGATATGAAGGAGAAATAAAGACTTTCCCAGACAGACAAAAGCTGAGGGAGTTCACCACCACTAGATCTGCCTTTCAAGAAATATTGAAAGGAATTCTTCATGCTGAAATGGGAAGATACTAATTAGTGACACAAAAAATAAGAAGTATTGGGGAAGCCAGGATGGCTCAGTGGGTTAAGTGCTCACTTTGCACTCCTTTGCACTCCTTTGCAGTGCCAGGTACTGAGGATCGAATCCCAACCCCGGCCCGTGCGGAACCATATGCTGAACTGGGAGCTTCCCCAGTTCAGTTCTCTCTCTGTCTCTGTCTCTGTATCTCTCTCTCTCTCTCTCTCTCTTTCTCTCTCTGTCAAAAATAAATAAATAAAAATATATTAAAAATAGACAAAAAATAAATACATTTAAAAAAAAATCAAAAGTACATTAAAAAAAAACCAAAACATTACAAGCTTTTTGAATAAGTGACCATGCTTACTTTACTTATCACAGAATCCCTACATCTACAAGATGCCTCGCTCATGGCAAGTTTTCAATAAATCATTTAAAAACAAATGAATAATAAAATTAGTCCCTCTTACTTACAAATCTGGCCCATATCACAATTCTATAACCTGCCTTGCTAGCTATATTTTACTCACAAGTCTGGGCCTCACAAAATGATAGGTATATTCTTCCATATTCCAAGACTATTTCTTAATGCAAACACAGTGATCATTAGAAACTCAGTTAAGAAACATCAGGCTATCTCTGCTTGATTGAATTTGATTGTGACATAAACTCTTTAGTAAAACATTCATTATTTAAAATATCACATTGACCTGATTTTAGATGCTTCATTGAAGCAAACTAGGATGAAATTCAAGATTTCATACAGAAGAGCATTTTCATAAATTTATCATGTTCTTTAAACCATGAACTTTTCTTGGGATATTTTCTGTCAAATTATTGATCATGAAAGCAACAAAGCAGTTTATGGATTTGTTTTAATCCCCACCATCCCATTAGGTTTGAATTAGACAACAAATCTGCATCTGTTCCTCAGCTAGAATTTTTTTGTAAGATGTTGCTAACATAGTTAAGAAACCAGGAATAGACTAATTTCCTTACAGGTAAGCATACTTTTTATGGATGACTTTTTTTTCAGTGATTCACTATTTTCAGTTACAATAAAATATTTATTCTGACTATAGGCTCACTTGGAAACTTCTTAAAATTAGAAAAATAAATTTAACTTTAATTTTATTATTAATTTCATATTGAAAATGATACCACATCACAGCCTTAGAGATTTTTTGTTGTAAAATAATTAAAAGTAACAATAAAACTTTTAAAGCATTATTTTGTAGCAAACATACGAGAGTCCTGCTCTCACAAAATCCTATTAATAAAACTTTAAGGGCAGTTTGACTTACACAGCATTAATTCAAGGAAGGCAACAGTAAAATGTGACATTAATTCCTTGAACTAGGAAAAAATAATTTAGGGACTAATTTTTTAAAAGGGTTATGAGTTGCTATTAAAACAAACTGAACTGTCGAGGAAATTATTGCCAATTCAATAATCACATACATAGAAGCATAATGGGCATTTTCTTCTTTGAAATTTCTTCCTCAACATTTTCCTAACTATTTTTATGAGCTTTCTATTCCAGGTGAACTTTAGAATCAAAGTACTGGTACATAAAATTCCCATTGAGAGAAGGTGAGAGAGAGAGAGAGAGGGAATGGGGGAGGACCCAAAGCAGTCTCCATAGTTGTGCATCATCAGTCGTGACATGGTTTCATTCTGCACAGGTGGATATGGGGCTGCATGGAGTGGGAACTGAATTGGGGGCCTCCTGCATGGGAGGTGAGAATCTTCACCACCAAGCCATCTTGGTGGTTAACAGTTACACCACAGTTCGGTATATGGGTTTACACGGGCCAGGGATGGGAATCCCAGACCTCGCAATTGTGAGGCAAGCACTCAAGCACTTAGATATCCTGGCATCCCCCACATTGAGATTTTCATTACAATTTTTACACTGAATGTGTAGATTCATTCAGGACCAATTGGTATAGTTACAACACTGAATCATCAACATCAGATACAAGTTACTTATTTGTTTTTCAGTATTTTCTATATCCTTTAATACAGGTTGATATATTTTGGAAAATACCGGTATGTACCTTGAGCTTTTTTGTTAAATACATTCTTAGGTATTTTAAAGTTTTGGTGCTATGGTTAATGGGTTCTTACTGCAAAAACAGAGAGATATAAGAAACCAAGCATATCACATTTGAACTTTAATGTTCTTGAATTTGATTATCAATGTGATTTGGGCAGGTCAAGTCACAATGCAGGAGTAGCTTTTAAGTTTGTCTTTTTATACTGCATTAACCCTTTGACATATGAATTAAACAAAATTCTATGTGAAGAAAAAATACTATTTATTTTTCAACTTAACATTTGCAGGTACAATATCCAGTACAGGATTCACACAACTTGCAAATTTTTATTTCAAATCTGGCATGTTTGGTAGTTATAAACTGCACATACTCCAGCCGTTCATTGCATTTCATCAGTGACTCATCTAAGAAGACACCTTCATCCAGAGTGTATAATTGTTCAAACTTATTATTCAAATAGTCAACTATACTTCGCTCTCTTTATATTCTGTCTTTATATATAGTTTCATTATCCACAAAGTGAAGAAAATGTGATATAGCCAAGAAACATTTGTGAGGCATAGTTTTAAAAAATATCAGTGTCTTTAATATTGCTTTTTGATCAGTACATATCTATTTTAGATTGTTTGTACTTGTGACATTATGATTCTTTTTTTTAAAGGTTTATTTTATTGTTTTTAACAGAGAGTGGGAGACAGAGACAGAGAGAGACAGAGAGAAAGGGAAGGGCCCAGAGCAGTCTCCATAGTTGTGCATCATCAGTTTTGGACACAATTTCATTCCACACAGATGGGCAGGGGCCACAGAGTGGGAACTGGGCTGGGGGCCTCCCGTGTGGGAGCATGCCTCCTCAAGCCAGGGGCTGAACTGGGGGGGGGGGCTAGATTAAACTGGGGGCTTCCTGCATAGGAAGCACACACAGGTCAGGGCTGGGATTTGATCCTTGGTCCCCGGGGCTGCAAAGTGAGCACTTAACCACTGAGTTATTCCAGCTTCCAGACATTATGATTCTTAATAAAAGGTAAGCTTTCATTTCATCACTGATTACTGGAAACTACTCCTCATCCTTTTTCAAGTTCTGGTCCTTTAACTTTAGATTTGTGTATGTATTTGTTTCTACAGTTATCATTTCTATAAAAATCATCACTTAGCATTTGTTTCAAAACACAAAGAGGCATAGTATTTGTTTCTACTCTTCACAAAACTAAAGCATTTATACTAACAATTTTGTTAAATGGTTTTATATTTATATTTTCATTTTCTTCCCAATTCCACTTTTCATCTCCTGAATTATAAGCATCACCATTATATATATATATATATATATATACACACACACACACACACACACACACACACACATAGCACATTTACAAATATTATGTTGGATAGGACAACCTTCACTTGAATTTGGATCATACTTTGAATAGAAATTTGTTGGAAATCAGTCTCACTGCTACCCCATTTGACTTTCAGTGTTATTTTCTTACAAATTCAAAACAAACACCTTAAAGAAATTATTATTAAGTTCACACTTTAACATTGAATATATATCATTATTTCTTGATAATATTTGCATTGTAACTGCCCTCAAAGCAAATTAAATCTGTGCATCTCTAAGACATCAATGTTTACAATAGCTTAAGAAACACATAACATATTTGAGATATCTTTGTATGAAAGAGGTTAAAATATGATGATTCCCCACACAAAAAAAGAAATTCAAGAACTTCTTGATCAGAAACATATGTGCATTCTAACAATGTTTACGTTTAACTTGAAATAAGCAGTTGTAAGACAGAACATGTTGTAAGACAAAAATGTCAAATAACCTGAGATAACTTCACAGAAGATCATTACACACAGCCCATTGTGATAAACTAGCTCTTTCAGAGCCAAGAGAAAAGGACGGTAGGAAAGCTTCATTTCAGCAATAGCTGCAAAAAATTTTATGAAGAGCATGCAGTGATAGTGGCTCTTAAATTTCAATGTTATTCACCTTCTCAAATCTTGTGCTACACATCCATGGACTGGTGAGTCTATCATTGCAAATGATAAATGGCAATTGTAATCTAAAAGGATTACTAAAGAGACAGATGACTTTTATTAAAACAAGGTTTATGGATTGGGAACAGAATTGTGTTTACCATAAAAACTCCAATTTGCTGAGATTTTGTAGAAACAGAACCATTTGCTAGATATTTTTTCTCCCTATGCCATATGTCTCCATTTTTTTCTCATTTAACTCTACAAGTCACATCTTCTACCTATTTGCACTGAAAAGCCCAGTCATTTCCAACTCTTATGAGATAAAGCAGGCACTTCACAGAGCTCCAAGAATAGTTTTTCCTATTTAAGAAACACCAGATGGAACAGCTAATGCTATGCCTTGCCTCATCTGTACTGTCAACGTGGCACAAATTTTTACTTTCTATCAAAATCAGGAAAGTCTTTACCTCCATACAAAGAGAAAGGAGATAAGCATCTTTAGATCCTCATGCTCTAACACAGCTGCATCATGGCCTGGGCCCCTAATTCTGTGTCATTTTCTAAAATAATGATATAATCAGGATTGGTAATTACTAAGATAAATACATTTTTTCCTCTTAAAAACAGTTTTATTTGTATTTATACAATATTAAAGTTACAATTTACATTTTAAATACATTTTTGAGCCAGGGTTTGAACAATAGTGTTTGGCTGGTATTGAGATTTAAATGCTAAGTTATCTCCATAAGGGGAAAGTGACATATATCTAATCTATTTAGAAGAATCAGAAACATAAGGTTTCTGATGGCAACAATTAGGAAGAAAACAAAAAAATCAAGCCCTTTGTCTTTCCAAAACCACCAGTTCCCCCTTCTCCTAAATGTATAAATCATATATCATTATTAAACTTCTACCAGCGTTCAAGGAAGCTATATTCAAAGTTTACCCTCATTGGAGGTATGTGCTGAGGTGGGGGAGGGGCAAGTGCTTTTTAATTGACACAACTTCATTAGAGAGAAACCTGGAACAGAAAGTACTTCAAATCAAAGATCCAGCTCTATGTGTTCCTAATCTAGAGGTTATTAAATAAAGGAAAGTGTTGAAGAATAAAGGTCTGCCTTAAAACTTTCCAACAGAACCCTAATGTTATCAATGGAACTTAAAGTTTTATTTGGCCATTTCCAAGTCAGCTACCACTGCCACAACCCACTTATGATATTTCCCTGAGGAAAAATTTTTCTCCTGAATCAGTCATTTACAAACAATATTTTCTAATCAAGAGAACAGTCATCCGATTACAAAGAAAATAAAGGTCATTCCTTAACAAGAAAATTTTGGATAGTTCCTTGTTACAGGCTTTGGAATACCTAACAAGGTGTCAGGTATCAAGGTTTAGTACTAGCTCTCCTCCAAAAAGCCTCACATTTCCCATCTCTAAAACGGAGATAAGTTAGACCCACTCCACTCAGGATATAACAGCTGGCCAATCTCTTACATATGCTAATTAATGGAACCACTGTGTCATAAATTTCCTCTTCTATTAAGTCTATCTCCTGAAATCAAAGATGTCGAGGAATCAAATAGTTCAAGAACAGAGTACTTCAAATTTTCCTTTAAAGTTATTTGAAGGGGAAGAAAGATAGTTTAATTCATAGCTTGGCCTTTCTCATTGATATGCTGATTAGAGTGACATTGACAAGAGATCAAGAGCCACAGGGAGAAAAAAGCAATATCAAACCATGGATTCTTCATGAGTTAGGTGAGCAGGCTCCTGAACCATCAAATTTTATCGCAGCCCCAAAGGTATTACTGTCAGACAAAAACTGGTATTCTAAATTTTGTGTTATTCTCTCACTCTAGATGACACATCTAGAGATCATATTTTGCTCAATTTGATTATTTTATCATCTACTCACTCTTCATGTATAAGAATAAAATATGGAGTATACTATATTAATAGCTAAAATTTAAAGAAAGTAAAAAAAGTGCAAATGGTGAAATGTATTAATCAAGACATCATAGGCTATGCTGTTGGAACAAATATACACGAGTATACCTTAAAGTGTCAGGGGTTTAACCAAGAAAAGGTTTGTTTGTTGCACACATCACAAATTGGTGTTACAAGGATTTCCTTGGTGATTTTCACAAATTGTAATTTAGAGTTCTTCCATCTAGAAAAACTAACTTCTTCAAAACATGTTAACTTTCCAGTCCCAATGGAAAGGGAAGGAAGAATTAGGATAAGAAGCATGAAATGAACTCTTAATTGTTTCAGTCTGGAAGTCACACAAATGACCTCTGCTCCCAGTGCATGGGCCAGAAGTGGGTCTCATAGCAGAGAGGCTGGAAAACGCAGTCTTTCTGATGCCCAGAAAACCAAAAGCAAACACAAATCTGTCTCTGCCACAAGAGGAATGGGCTTTGGAGTCATACTGTTGAAGAGCTGAGTCCTATGGCACCTTGGGCAAGTGGCCTAACCTCTTCTCACCTTAGTTTCGTCATCTATAAAATGGGAATAGCAAATACCTAGCAGAGCTCTTGTTAAAACAGTTATCTGCATAGATTGCCTAATTTAATACTCAGTATGTGGCAGCCATGTTACTAGTATTTAAATAGCTCAAGGTTTTTATAACTGGCTCCAAGTCTAAATTAAAGCAGATTTCAAGTTCAGCACAAACAGATCATAAGACTATCTTGGCCTTTAAAATCACCCTGTGTGGATCTGAGCTTCCTTTACCAGACCAAATGCTTCCTACACAAACATCCACCTTTAATTTAGCAGAGCTCTGTCTTCTCTGCTTTCTAATGAATGTTCCAATTGCAAAATTCCTGAGGCTTAAACTTAATTGTTCAATCTGGAGTTCTAGTGTTTGCTTTTTTATTCCCTTGTTTGTGTCTTTCCTTTCTTATTTTTTTTGTTTTTAACAATGGCTAAAAACCTTCGAGGTTACATTCTGTTGATCAAATGGCTTTCTTTCTGAAGGTTTATTATGTTTTCAGAAACCAGGCTAAAAAAAATTCAGAATCCTGAACTGAAGGTCTTAGTAAGCAATGGAACCTAAGTGACAGCATTCTATTCTTTCCCTTTGTAACACTGCCTTCTCTCATTAAAGAGCTCAGTTTAATGCAAGTAAAGGAATGTACGGTACCTCTCACATTAAGCATGGCTGAATGCAGATGCAGAAAAGACAGTTCCATCTTCCAATTCCTTATTTTAAAACAACTTAGTAATAAGTGTCTTGCCAAAAAAAGTAGCGGAAAGCTCTAGTGTTGCTTTTTGTCAAAACTTTAAAATTTGATTCACACTACAAGGATGTGTCAGCTCAACCATTCAGGTGGCAAGAAAGACAGCCTCACTGCCTAAGTAGAAAACCGATATCACTCCTGGAACGTGTGCTATCCTGCAGGGCTTGGATTAACTCAAGATGGATACCTTGTCTCTGACGCTTTGTTACAAATCACTCTGGCAGAACCAGAGGTACTGCAAAGAAACATTCAGCACCTGCAGAGGAATTGTTTTAAATGAAATATGAAGCATTCTGACTGCTTCTGGATTATCTTTGCTGTGTTTCTTAATTAATTCTTTAAAAGGAAGTAGCAGCTTTTCTCCTATTAGAATTTCTGAAAATGTGCATATGCATATATCAGCCTCGGTCAAGACAAGACTGTTGAAATATCTTAGAAAAGTGGAATCTATTCGCTAGACGTAGTTCTCCTTGTACATTTAGTTAGTGTTGTTTTGTCATGCAGTAACTCATAGGCAATTCTGACTGAAACACGTTGGGGCTTCCACAATGCATCCTGGTAGGACACTGAGCTTCCCACTACTGCTACTGCAAACCCATCCTCCCTTTTCCCCACCTCCCATCTAACAAGAAAAGTTCCAAATATTCTGCAAAACATCTGATGAATGCCTAATGTTTCAGGACAGTTGAGCCATCAAAGATGACTCAAGGACCTGGTTTCAATGGAGCAGGGCAATGAAATGAAACCCTAATTTTCTATAAATCCATTGTCTTTAGCTTCTCCAGTTCCTGAAATCATCTTGCACCCTAAATTTTGCTTTATATAAGGTGACTCTGCTGGATCACTGTAGACATCCCTAGAAGCTGCTCCTAGTTATTTAACTGATTTCAAAACTTCTAAGCAAAGTGACAAAAACATCTGTCATGATTTCTAAACTCCCTGTGAAGGAAGTGTGAGGTGACAAATCTCCAGAAGTTACTGAATCCTCCCCTCTTTACCGTTTGCCTCCTTTAAGAGACTCTTTATACTCATCTGAACAAGAAGAAACAAGATAAAATAGGAATCCTTTAATTTTACTCTGTGTTAGTTGCTAAGAAGGTACTTTGAGAATGTCTGAGTCCACAGCAGAGTTAACAATGCCAACCATCCCTGGCTCCTCTGAATATGGAGATTTTGAAGCCAATTCTAACCACATTCTAACTGGCCTTATGATTCACCTGTAAATATTTCTGTATCAGAATCAGATACTGGAGCCCCGAAATAAGCAGAGCAAGAAAGAGCTACCCTCATCATTTACCAACTAGTTTTTATGGTCCAGAAGGGCAATGGGTCTATTTAGCTACATGTCTTGAACAACTCATTTCTCCTCTCTGAATCTTAGTTCCTAATCTATAAAATGAGCTATTCCTTACCTATTTTTCAGAGTAACTCAGACATGAATTAATGGTTTTGTCTATTATATGCTGCTACTATGTTTCTCAGATAAGGTGAAAAATGATACCAAATAAAAGAACGTTAATTAAGTTCATTGCAGATATAAGATGGAGACAATTACTGGACTAAAGTACACAAGAAAAACTCTGAGTTACAATGAATAGCAGCCTTCATGCACTAGTCAAGGATAGCCCAACACATGGAATGAGATGTATAAAAAAACACACAAATCAACGTAGGTAAATGCACCTTCTCCATTAAGCTATCCTTCTTCATACCTCACTTGAGAACTTGGGCCTTTTAACAATCCCAGCATACCTGAGCAGGATAAGATTATGCAGCAAAGCCTTAGCATTATTGTCCTTATCAGAAAATACAGGACCCTTTCAGAATTCATAAACAGGTTCTAGAAGTCCTTATAAGGGACAAGGTAGGACCTTGGCCCAGAGGAAGTAAATAGCTCCTAAACTGGTTAAAGATAGGGATGCAGGTTTTGTGGGGAAAGAAGATAGGATCACAGTTACTGTACAGCTAGATATAAAGGCAGGATCAAATCCCCAAAATGTATAACAGATACTATGGACAGAGGAGGGGAAGAGGACCTCCAGAGAGATGCAAGATCTTCCCAGGACACCACTGGTTAAAAATCTGGGGGAAGCCGGGATGGCTCAGTGGGGTGAGAGCTCATTTGCAGCCCCAGGGTCCAAGAGTTGAATCCTGGTCCTGGCCCATGTGAACCCATATGCTGAACTGGGGTGTGTCTCGAGTTTGGTTCTCACCTGGGCAAGGTTCCTATGTAGGAGGCCCACAGTTCAGCTCCTGCTCCAGATGTGCTTTCAATGTGGGAGGTCCCTGGTTTGCCTGGGGAATGCCTCCCATACAGGAGGCCCTGGCAGGTTCCTGCCCTTCACAGCCCAGCACCCACCTGTAGAATGAAACTATGCAGAAAACTAGTGACCTGCAACTATGGAGACTGCTCTGGGCCATTCCCTTTCTATCTGTCTCTCTCTGTCAAAAACAATAAAAATAAATCTTTAAAAAACAAAAATCTCAGTGAGACCTAAATGTATAATTGGTGGTTCGGTGGACCCAACTGTGACCGAGAACCTGAATTGCAAGGGAGTGAAATAGGTAATTCTGTTACCTCCTCACCTAAATCTTCCTCTATTATGAAAGACTAGAGTTTGAGAATTACTCCCTATATCACTGGATATTTTCACCTAGTCCTTTCATTGAATGCCCTCATCATCTTCTGTGATTCTATATAGAGTTCTGTGCTAGGTTTCTGAAAATCATTCTGAGAAATCAAAGCCCATCTAGGTTTGGGCCCTTATCCTTTTATAGCAAGTGGTCAATTGCAAAGAACCCAAGCTGATATTTAAAACCAAATGTTCTGAACATACCAGCATGGGGAACAGAAGAAAAACTCATCCCTTCCCACTCTGTTTTGGATCTTTCTATATCTGAAATAGTACTTAAGGGTTTTCAGCCAAGATTGTTTTTTAGTTCTCTCACATATGTGGGAAGTTGTTCCATGTCCCAACGAAAACAAGTAAATTCTTTCAATGTGCTAGATCAAGTTTTTTGTCCCTAATTGAGACAGCTTCACAGAATTCACAAATGAGTTCTGGATTTACTACATTGGTCCTAAGGCCTAATAATAAGGACAATAGCTAGCATTTGCCAAGCACTTATTGTATGCTAAGTGACGTTCTAAATGCTTTACATCAATTTACTCATTTAAATCCCCAAATGTTAAATCCGTGCTTGAGGGGTTAATCCTCATTAAAGTTTGCTGGAGTAACACCATCGTACCTGAATTTTCCAGATAAAATGGAGACACAGATAGCTTCAGTAACATGCCCAAAGGACACAGAAGTGGTAAGTAGCAGAGCTGTGATGTGAAGAGCTAGACTGACCAGGGCTCAGCCACCTTGCTGCTCTATCTCCCATTGCTTATACCTACTGTTACGTTTCCCTCATATGACTTTAGAGAAGACCTGTTCTTAGGCCTACCAGCCCCAGTAAAAACAGAGGGTTAAAACTGAATGTCCTTGGCTACCATTTCCCAAATGGTATTCTTCAGAATTATATTTTCAATAACATCAATACACTTGTGAAAAATAGATCTCTGCTGAGATAAGTTTGGGAATGCTGAGTACTATAACCTCTTGTAGAAAGAATTCACATGAGCACTTCAAAGGCAACCAGAAAACCTGCAGTTAAGAAATTTGTTTAAATGTGTTAGACGCAGTATGTGTCCAACATACGTGTGAAAGGGGAAAAGGTCCCTCTTGAAAAAAGGTCCCTCTTTAGAACCCCACTTTTCTTTAAGCCTCCACATTTTAACCCTTACGCTGTTTTTTCAGTTACTGGACTAATCACTCTTTTTAATTAAAGGTAGATAGTTTTTAGGATGAAATGCCCCTGCTCACTATATTACTATAGTCAGTTGCCATAAAATCCCTTCCCTATTTGTTAATTGTAGTCTTGCCATCCTTTCAAAACCATGTCCCAGGAATAAACAGCTAGGCCAGATAGGCTGCAGACCTTGAGGGACTAAAATAAGTTTTTCCTCTCAAGGACACCCTGCACCTAGGGCTCTGGGGTCTGCTTCATAAACTGATACTTTTTAACTGCTAATTAAATCTGTCTCTCCTGGTCTAAGGACCTTGGAAACACAGTTCATAACCCAGAAAGAATTCCAGCCCACTTCATTTGAAGAACTGAATGAGACCTTCTGCATGGATCCTGAGACCCCTCCCTCTTAGCTGAGTTAGGGGGAGAGCTCTGTGAACTCCAATAGGCAGGGACAATGGTCACACTCAGCAGGAAGCAGATATAGAAAAAGAGATCTTCACCCCCTCAACTTCCCACAGAGAATTATGGAGATCATACCTCTCGAGAGGAAAAGCAGGCAGGCAGCTAGAGCAGGGGGAATCTCAGGGGCCCTCCTATAAAGTTCACATTGCTGGGATAATTACCACCCTTTGCCACCCTTTCAGGAAACTGTCCCAGACCAGATGGCCATGTAAAGTAATAAAATCAATAGTGCCTTATCCACCAGTGTTTACTCTCCAGGGACCCAGCCATCCCCCAGCCCCAGCCTCTGGAGATGAATCTTTCTGCCAAAACTTCTCAGGAAAAGGGAAATAAGACCCCAGCCAGAATTAGCTGGTTTTGATGCAGGCGCAAACCATTAGACCTTGTCCTTAGCCTGACCCCCAGCCTCACTGTAATAAAATTATAATAAAACAGCCATAAAAGCTTGACCTCTCCCCACCCCCCTGGGTTTTTCTGAATGCATTCTGGAAACATACGCAGTTGAAGAAGTGATATAATGAACCCTCTGTCAACCAGGGCTGCCAATCAAAAGACCCCACACGTGAAGGAAGTTTTCTTTTTCCCAAGGAAAGGCAATAAAAACTGCTCAGCCTTTGTAATTGGCCCTTTTCATCTCCATCTTCTTGCTCAAGGCTCGCTTCCATATTTTGGAAGTGTACTTTTACTTCTTTTACTTTTAATAAACCTTTATTTCATCTCTGTGTCTTGGTGTCTCACTCAAATCTTTGCTCAGGATGCTGAGAACCTGGACACAGCACTGAGGACAGCCCCATTCTCCAATAATACTGGACAATAGGCCTTTTTTTTTTAACCACATATGAATTAATATTCTAGAGAACAGCATTTGTGGAACATCAGCTTGAAGACCATTAGACTAGAGCCATGACAACATATTTGCGCCATCCTAAACATGGTTCGTGGGCAATGTGGACCCTGATCCCTGAATGCAAACTGAGAAACTAGCCTCTTCTCAGGTGGCTTTAGAGGAGCTTGATGGGTAGAACGCATGGTCTTACAACAGTGGTTTTCAACTGGGGCTAATTTTGACCTTATGAGACATTTGAAAATGTCTAGAGACTGTCACAACTAGGGATTGGTACTAGCATCTGCTAAGTAATGACCAGAAATGCTGGTATGGATTAGACAATGCATCAAACAACTCCCCACTACAAAGAATTGGGGGTGGGCTAACCAAACATGGCATTTTGAATAGGAAAGAAATCAATGGTCCTGTTCCATTTTGAATGGTATATACAGTCAGCCTAGTCTTACTGGGCTAAATCAAGGTGTCAGTAGGCTGACCATACACACTGTTTGAAATAGGACAGTATTGTTGTTTTCTGTTCCATTAAAAAAGGGGTATCTGGTCAGCCAAATTATGAAGTTCAAAATGTCAGAAGTACCACTAGTTAGAAAGTCAGCCTTAAAGAAAATAGCCCCATCTATTCCTGACATATATTTAGGGGGAGGACTTATCCAGTAGACTATAAATCCCATGGGCAAAGAGCTATATCACTAGCACATGGCACTATTCCTGTTACATAATAAACATGCTAGGTGGCAGGTCATCTAGGCTAAAGGATCCTTTTCTAGATTCTATAGAGTCTTTTATACCAGAATCTTAGTGCTTGGAGAAATTCTCGCTAAAGGAAACTCCTGAGATAAGCCTCTCTGATTCAAGCAGACCAGCTGAATGGACACTTAGAGGACAAGAGGAGATCTAGCTTCAGGCATCCTAGTCCGTGAGCACATTTCTGTGACATGCCTCTCCTTGAGTACAATGGCTGGCTTACATAGTCAATTAGAATTTCTTTGTCCTGGAAGACAGTGGTTTTCTCCCTCATTTTTGGCTCTCTTAAGAATTTCTCCATCTCAGAATAAATAGGAGAAACTGTCTCACTGAGTTTAAAAGGAACTATTAGATTAAAGCAGGGTGTTAAGGAACTTGGCAAATAAATAAATGCAATGGGAATAAACTAAATTGTGTACTCAGAGCATCCAAGAATAACGTTCCAGGGTCTTAGAAAATCACCTGGAGGCCTACGAGCTCAATTTTGATATTTGAGATGAGGCTACTTCACAGGGACACAACACTGTTCTTGGTGGCCAAACATCTCCCCAAGCCCAGCACATATGTGTCCATAATGGATTAGGTTTCAGCCTCTGAGCATTTAACTTCTTACACATTTCAAGTGTTGAGTAACTGCACTGGGAGCCATCTGCCACTAAGTGTCTGGTTAGATTTAGACCTAATCCATCTCTGCCAGGTGTCTGATACTCACACACTCTGACAACCCCAATGCCAAAATTACATGTGATTCAAGGACCTGGAGTTCCAAAAGATCCAATTAAAAATATTTTTAGAACTTAGCTTAATTTTCCTAAGGTTTAAACTTTAAAGATTACTATTACAAAATCAGCAATCTTTGAAAGGAAATTCAATTGGATATACTTTCTAAAAATAGAGCTTCGCTCATCAAGATTTGGTAACTTTGTTAATATAATTAAAATGTATCTGTTTATATATTTTCTCATAACTAATAAAATTTTTAAACATCTTTTTCAGCACAGTAGAATTCATAAGCCTTTGGTTTAAATGAGTAGATAACTAGGAAATATTCCTTTGTTGTATTTTGTTCTGATAATCAAGTAGATAAACTACATTCTATATATATATACTGCCTTTCAAACACCTATCCATGAAACATAAAATCTGCAATCTATACACGCAGCACAATAATAGGTGACCTTTTGTGTCAAATATAGGATTTTAAAGTTTTGAGGAATAAAACCATGTTTTCCACTTCTTAACACATATTTAGTATGTTAAACATATAACAATTCATAAAGTAAACCTAGATTTCACTGTCCTGTGACTTTACTAATAAAAACTGAGATAATAGGTAAGGAGCATTGTTAATTTTCTGTTTGCCAAACATCATGCTAAGTACCGGTATACTTTACATACATAATTTTCCCAATAATCTTCTGAGATAATTTCTGACATACCCTCTTTTTTTTAAATAAACTAACTGAAGCTGAAAGAGGTTAATAAATTTGTCCAATGACACAAAGCTAGTAGATGACAACTTGGAGTCACAGTCTCAGTTCCATCTGACACATGCAACCCGATTAAGCCACTAGAGCTCCCAAAGCCTACATACAGCCTTAGTTACTGTTTCTCCTCAGCCATGAACACATCCCTCTTCCAAGCAGTAGGCCTGTGGAAGAGGATTGTTATATATTCAAGAATTCCAAACAGCAAGCTAACATCTTAAATTGTATATGCAGACCATGCCAGCTGCTTCCTAGGACACCCGTTCTTCTATCTCCTTCCTGCCTTGGTATATACACCACACCAACTTCTCTCTCTAAATGGAAAACTTGGAACCTTTAGTGTTCAAGTGCTCAGATCACGCTTCCTGAGTTCTCTACAAAGTCAGAAGGGCCACTTATCTAGTGACAAACTAGGAACTACTATTTGGATAGTCCAGGGAAACTAAAAAAGTGGCACAGAGGTAAAACAAGTGTTTACAAGATATTAAAAAAAAAAACACCTCTTAATCCTCCCTTTACATACATGGGCTCATGAGGAAAAGAGACTTTCCTGAACATACACAGATAATTAGTGACAGAGCTATTCTCCTCTCTGTCAGGACCTATTTCCATTGCACCATATTCCTTCTCCTTGAATTACTCCAGGGCAAACAAATACCAGTGTTTTATGCAGGGTGATCCCAGGATTTTTCCAATGACCCTTCTTTCCATGGAGCTTTCTAAAATTGGAGAAAGACATTATTTATAACCCTTATTTCAAGGTGCTTTTTAAATATCTAATTATCCAATGACCCACACAAGAGCTAGAGGTGCCAAAGGACAGTGGACTTGGCTAGGTTTGATAATCATTCATGTGATAACCAAAACTCCAGTGCTTAGGCAATGAATGCCCAGGGTGAGGATGCTAGGAAGTGAAGGCCAACATCTGTGCATGTCATTTAAAGATATGCTGAGGGCACAAGAAACATCTTTGAAATTCTTTTAACCCTTTAGAGGTAGATAGCAAAGTGTTTGATCTCTAAGTGACATCAGACAAACTTTGCAAGAATTATTTGGGGGGAAATTTTGTTTCATTCCATTCTCTACAGTGCTCTGTTGGGCTTTCTAAATGACTTGGCATAGAGTACAATTCCGAGTTGTGCAAAAGATTTCAACTGAAAGCATTTGTAATATAGTCCATGAATCTCAGAAATGTTTCCATCTACCAAATTAGACTATTTCCATCTGGCAGACAATGCTACTTGCTTTGAGAGATGAATGGAGCTGAAACAAGCATGGCTGCTTTACAAGGTTTCAATTGAGTGTAGGCAGCATTCCCATACCCAGGTTTAACTTGGTTTCACTGCTCTGAGACTATAGCCCTTCACTTATTATAGCCCAAAGAGAAAGGTTATCAGCTCTGGGAAAAACTGGACAAGACAAAATTATAATTGTAGATCTTGGAATCAGGTTTTAGATGTTACCAGAGGCATAAGACAGAGGATTCTTGCAAAATAATGGAAAAAAGGAGGCATTTAAAAAAGCACAGAAATAATCAGATTGCAAAAGACTTCAAATCGCCCCCCTCTCCCATTTTAGCCATTTTGCAAAAGAGAATACCATCAAATAAATACCTTTGACCTGCTCTATCCTTGAGACACCATCAAGGGATGGAGTCATGACAGCAAAGGTCTTGGGCTGGGATCCTCCATTGGATATTACTATAAAATATCAGCTCCCCAGGTCCCTTTCTCGCTGCTATGGTTCTGGGATCATCCACTTGAGTTCTTCAGCCATGATGGTTTCCCTTTATCATTGCTGAAGTTACCTCTCTATTCACATCTTAGAACTCCTCTTCACTGCCTTCTCTCTTCCTTCATGTTCACCAACTGTTACCCTGTTCTCCTTTGGAAAACTGGTTTTTGAGCTACCACTCCACAAGTTGCAAAACTGGGTAGCTGCCATTAGTCACCATATTAACATCATCTAGAATATGTCTCACAGCCCGTTTTCTACCTCTGATTTCATGTCTAATGGCATGAGGTCAACAAGACAAAGATTTGGGATATGACTTTGTCTTATGCGACTTCACTGATTTCTAAAAGGACTTGTGGCCAATATTCTCATTTCCATACATAAGAAAGTTTATGGAAAAAAAACTTACAACATCCCTAGAGTTAAAATTCTCCCATTAATTTCTTCTCTCTTCTCTCCTCCTTACTCTCCCTCTTTCTCTCTCATTCTTTCCTTTCCTCTAGAAACCATCTTTATAAGCTAATCATGAAGATATCCTTGGTAGCATGTTTGTGAGAGGCAACTTCTGGCTTATATTCTAGGGGTTAACAGAATGTGCTGTGTGAAATGGCTCTAGAATAATCTTCAAGCACCACCATTTCATCTCAGAAAGTGTCCAAAATAGTACCTTACCCTTCAGAAATCTCATGTTGACTGCCATAAAAGTATATAAAATAAGATGAAATGAAGATAGTGTGCCTTCTGTTGAATTTAAATATGTGACTTATGTTAAAGGAAGACATTCTTGGAATAAAGCGTTTGTGAATTCTAAATAAATCAGTTGAAATGGGACAGACAGATGATCTTCATATTCTCAAATATTTCCAGGAAAAGTGGTAAATTGGATATGCAAAGAGAAGATTGATGGTTTATGCACATTCCTTAACTCATCTGCACCACTAATCATACTGAAGCGCCTCAGGCTATGGTGGCAAAAACTTTGCAACTATTATATTAATTGAGTTTTGTAAAAGAAAGAGCCACTTACCAGTAGTCAAGAGATTGACTAAGCTGTGTGAGTGTATGCTTAGAGTGGGAGTGTCAAGGTAAAAGGGAGAAGGGTCAATTATGATTTTAAAAGAATTACTTAATTCAAAACACAATATAATATTTAGAATTTGTTAATCTGATAATTGCATGACTACCCAAATCCACAGATAGCCAACACATTTGATTTGCTAAACGTTTGTGGTATTGTCTGGAATCAAATCTTTTCCTTTTCTTCTTTCAAAGGAACCAGCTCATTCTAAAGAAAAATATCTGGGGAATCCAGGATGGGTTAACGGGTAGAGCACTCACTTTGCAGCCTCAGGGACTGAGGATCAAATCCAGGTTCTGGCCTGTGTGAACCCATATGCTGAACTGGGGTGTTCTTCCCATGTGGGAGGCCCCCAGACTGGTTCTCACCCCCTGATTTGGCCCTGGCTTAAGGGGGCATGCCTCCCACGCAGGAGGCCCCCAGCCCAGTTCCCACCCTGCACAGCCCCTGCCCACCTGTGTGGAATGAATCCATGTCGAAAACTGATGTGCAACTATGGAGACTTCTCTGGGCCCTTATGCTTCTCTCTGTCTTTCTCTCTCTCTCTCAGTCTCTGTCAAATACAATAAAATACATCTTTTTTAAAAAAGAAAATTATCTCCTATTTGCTATGACAAATTGGATTTTATTAAAAAAGGAAGAAAGAGTGATCCCAAAGACTCATACACAGAAAAATCTGGACTTGGATTATTATTTGATAGTATTCCTGTCCTGCCTTTTATAGCATCCTTTCCCTCATGAAGCTCAAAGCCCTTAATCACCTCATTAAAGTATTTGTCTCAAGTTATATATCAAGATGTACACAGTGAAGCTTAGTTTTAAGTTAATGACAGAGCTTAAAATGAAATTCTCATCCTGATTGCAGGTACTACTAATTAGAATATATATACCACACACAGGTAACATAAGAGCAGTGGTTGACACCAAGGACTCCAGAATCAGAATCTGAAAGTTGGAATCTAGGTCCTTCCTTTTAATAGCTGTGAGACCTTCTGCAATGTACTTAACCTCTCTTGCCTCCATTTTCTCATCTGTAAGCAAGGATAATAATATCTACCTCAAATAATGATGATTAAATAATTAAATATTTGAAAAGGCTTAAAATACTTTCTGGTACATACTAAGCAATAGATAAGTGTCTGTTAAATAAATATACATGGTAGTGAAACACCAAAGAAAACAAAGAAATGTGTATCAGAATCAAAAAGGTTTGGCCAAAAAGACAGTTGCCCAAAAAGGTAAAAGATTACAGTGGCCACTATCTAGGTTTGCCCATGTTTGAGCAGCTTCAGACAATTCTCAGTCTCTTTGCACTAGCCCAGGGTATACAGCTTAAATACAGAGTTTTCATCAACTATTTTGTATACCTTAAATCACTGCCATCTCTAATTTGTAACTGAACAAATTCCTGCAGTTCTTCGTAAGGAAG
>PVKE010016865.1:0-31469 GCA_004027555.1 Craseonycteris thonglongyai | reverse complement strand
GTGTGTTTTTTATTTACTTTGTATTACATTTTGTATATATGTTTCTTTGTGTGTATATAATTTGTACAATAAATTTATTCTTTTTAAATTATTTTTGTTTATTATTTTTTATTCTTGTTCAATAATAAATATCCTTAGAAATAGCTGGTGCCCGCCGCCCTACCAATATTTTAGAATGTGCCCTAGGGTATACAAAGGTTGGGAACCCCTGAACTAGTGAGTGGGTAAAAAAGTTTGGTATATCTGTATAGTAAAATACAATCCAGCAATAAAAAGTGATAAGCTACTGATAAATATATCAACATGGATGAATCGTACATGCTTTGTGCTAACTGAAGGAAGACAGACATGAAAGATTAGATACTGTAAGATTTTGTGTTGTAGAACATTGTTAAAAAGTCAAAACTATAGACTAAAAAGTAGATCAGTGGTTGGCACAGTCAGGGGTTGAGAGAGTACATTGACTGCATAAGAACTTTTTGGAGTGACGGAAATATTCTATATTTTGATTTGGTAACAATTATACAATATATATGTTTGTCAGAATTCATCAAATTATATGGACACTTTAAAAGAATTTTATTTTATGTAAATTATATATAAAAATATTAAAAATAAAATATATAAAATACATTTTTTAGCACCTTTTTTTATTTGTCTGGCTTCCATGAACAAGCCTATTATTGCTCTAAGTCAGGGGTGTCAAACTGGTGGCCCGCGGGCCGCATGCGGCCCCCAAGGTAATTTTTTGTGGCCCACGATGCTCTGAAATAAAATGAAAATAGAAAAAATTGTTATGAAGAAAATAGCACTTAGGGGAGATTGAGGCAATACCGTACAACCATTTCCCTCATTAACCCTTTAACTCCTGAAGACGAGTATGCACGTGGCCCAGTGCCTTTCCTGGGGGCCTGGGGGCGTGTATAAATGCGCTGACTCAGTTCCGGCGACGTTTGTAAATGTGATGTGGCCTGCGTGAATCTTGCCTGTTGCACCAAATGGCCTGTGTTTTAATTGAGTTTGACACCCCTGCTCTAGGTCATAATTTACAGCTTTTAAGAACCACGGGATATATGAATTCTTTGCCACATGTGTATTCTCTCATCTATGTACTCTATTGTGGTAAAACCATATAACAGGCATATAAAGATATCAAAAGGGACCCTGGTTAGAAGACAAGCTCCTAGAAGGAACTGTAAGCACAAGAGAGAGGGATGCAGGGAAAGTGGAGCTGGCAGAGGCTATAAAGACAGGAAGATCCAAGGACAGAGTGTCGCATGGCCCTAGCAAAGGAGGAGGGGGTGAGATGATTCTGTTGGAGAAAGGGAGTCTGAGAGAGTGAGATGGCATGTACCTCTATCACAGCTCTCAAATTAACATGTTTACACATTCATGACACCCAAGTGGCTTCAATTTCTCGGCAGTGGAATTTCTCACATAATTAAGCTTTTAGAAAAAATTTCATTTTTTGCCATTAAAAAAACCTAACAAGTGGGCCACATGTATCATTTGGACACAGGTCACATTGCTCAGATAATGAACACTTTCATGTAAAATTTCCAGTAGATTTTTAACATGCAAAAGTCCTCCTCATATGTTATCCTGCATTGATCCGATTGGAGCTGTTAGTGTCTAGTGGATCAATGATCAGCAAACTAAAAAGTCTCTTAGTGACTATGACACCCATGGCAGTGTTAGAATCTATTGTGTCAGGAATTCTTGTTTTATTAACTCTGTAATTACCTGTTCATCTCAACCGGTGAATTTTATTACACATTTTCTTTCACCTGAACAAGACCTTTGCACTCTACCAGTGCCCTGAGGATCCTCCAATTTTTCCTGCTCTGTGTCTTTCTCTAGTGCCCTATGGCTTTGCTGCCATCTGTTTAAGCAGAGACACGTGTGGGAAGGAAAGCTTTAAGATAAGAATACCACCACCTTGCTCGGAAACTAAATGGCCTTGTCCTCCAGCAGGGTTGCCTCACTTGAGACACATTTAGGCCTCCAGAGGAAGAAAGTCAGGACTGCAATTCAGCTTGCTATGATTGGTGCTTTCTTCAAACCGAGGATCATAATCCTGCGTGGCATGGGAGTTAACAGCATGGATTTTGGAGCAGGTCTGCAGCTGACTTATAGCTTCGCCAGTTGGCAAGTTACATAAACAATCGCAGCCTCGGTTGCCTTGTGTGTTGGGGGGAGGATAGGAATAGTGCCCTCCTCGTAGTAACATGGATGTCTTAACCAGCACCTCAAATTTTATGTGACTGAAATTTTTTCTCCCCCAAACGTGGGCCTCTTCTACTTTCTCTTGATAAATGGTGCAACCTTCTTTGACCGACACTCTTGCTCACCCCACTGCAACATCCTGCACTCACCAAATCCTATCAGTTCTGCCTGTTGTTTTTCTGATCTGTCCATTACATATATAGCCAAGCCAAGACACTACCATCTCTCATCTGGGCTGTTGAACATCCAACTGGATCCCCCAAATTCACTCTTAGCTTCTTTTCATATAATCACCATGCTACCATTATTCAACCATTTCTGTTATCCTTAGAATCAGAGACAGCACTACTGACACATCCAAGAGACTTTCATCCTTTTCTTTAGCCACGTGTCACTCCTCTTGGCAATTGTTGTAGTAGGATTTATCCATGTAATTTATGTTTTTATTTATTCACTCATTCTACTAACAATTATTGAGCATCTTCTGTGTGTCAGGCATAGTGCAAATGCTGAGTATACAAAATGAAGGGGTCTGGTCCCTGCCTAGGATGAGCTCAATGCCTAATGGAGATACAAGAAAATTATTTAAAATGCTAAAATGTAATGTAATAGAACAGAAATGAGAGAGTGATTAGCTTTGTGTTTGGCATGTCAGAGAAAGTTTTGCAATGACAGTTACTACTCATATGTTATATATGGAAGGATGTGTGTGTGTGTGTGTGTGTGTGTGTGTGTGTGTGTGTGTGTGTGTGTGGTTTTAAGTTAGATTCTTCATGTTAGAAAATATTTTAGGAATATAATGAAGACCCAAAGCATAATTTTCCTTTAGAGTATATAGACGGTGCTTAATAGTTTCCTACATCATTGAGGTTACATACATAAACACCACTAGTTATTGTTAAAGTTTCTCATAGAACATATAAAGCTGATGGAATATCCTTTTTTTTTTTTTCATGAAGTGTACTTTTCTATCACCTTTGTTAAAATGTGTCCACTTGTTTTGAATGGCCAATCCAGATCCCAAATTTTCTATTTTCTTGATACATATCCCAGCAACTGGAATATAAAAAAAGCTGTTGATTGTAGAATATGGTCAAAATCAACCAAAAGGAAATCAATTCAGCATCTTCAGACTTTGAGTCTTGAACTGGCTTCTTAACAGAATGCTCCATATACTCATCATGTAAATGAGACCTTCTTAAATATTTAATTTCAGTACAGAGGAATTAGACTATCCACAAATTACAGAAGGTCTGTCACTTTAAGGTTTTGTGGACTGCGTAAGGCATGCATTAGGTATGAAATACCTAGTTTTCTAAAAATGCAACTTTAATACTCAGCTACTACTGAATGTTCATTTGATAAATTTAACTATATAACGGTTTGCCTTAAAATTCAGCCTTCTGACTACATTTTATTTTCTAAACTTTTTAATCATCAAAATCATTCTCTTAAATAAATTTTGAAAAATTTATTTTGCAATTGAAACAATTTCTATAATGTAAAAGATATGTTCTTAAAAGAGAAACTTAAATTTCCTTTTATGCCTGTATGTTTATTGACCATATTATTTTAGTGGTATTTCATAAAAGCATTTTTACCATAAGAAAACTGATTCATAACCACAGACACTATTTCTATTGTTAGAGATAATATCCTCTGTCTAAAGTCTGTCACATAAAGATCTCAACACACTTATTGCATAAGGTATTTTAGTGTTCTTAGTTTTAAGCCCAGTGTCTAAGATACAGAGAAATGCATGAAACTAACTCAATCTGTGCTTCTGAGAGAAACATTTATCAATTAAGCAAAATTGAATTGCTTGTAAGACCTCTGAAAGTACTGATGACACCTTGGCTGTGAAGAGCAATGGGAACATTACTCTCCTCTTTCTTTGTCTAAAGAATAAGAAATAAGAAAAGTTACCTGACCCAGGGTGAAGTTGACCTACAACTCTATAGACTGTTTTATTTGAAATGATTAGGGAAGTACAGTGTACAGAACAAAAGAAATTAAGCTGAAAAATATAAACCATAAGTTAAGAGACCTCATCATTATAGCAACATCACGTCTTCTGTTTCCTAATTCTTCCTTAAAATGTGCTTACTGATGTAGACTCTGAAGATATAAAGATGAATAAGACCCAGTCCCTGCCTTCAAGGAACTAATAATCCAATGGAAAACAGATGTGTACAGCTAACCCTAATCATTGAGATTTATTAGTATTTTCAGGAAAGTCCTAAATGGAAGGAGAATAAAATAAATTAATTCTGCCCAAGGGAATCAGAGAAGACTTCATAGAGGAGGTGACATTCAGCTGAATCTTGAAGGATAAGTAAAATTTAACCAAATAAAGAAGGAAAATAGAAATATCTTAGAAAGAGAAAATATCAGGAAACAAAGGCAAGTTGTATAAAAATACTTGATATGTTGGCCAATATATAGTGAAAATGGCTGGGGAGGTGAGTTGGGGTTCGTTGTGAAGAATATGTATATTCCCCCTTTGTTGATACACTCCATCACCTACTATTGGTAGCTTAGACTTTATTTTGTAAGACATTGGGGACCAATCATTTGTGGTGGACATTTTTCATTATTTGGTCATCTTTCCCCTTTCTATTAACTATTAATTCTCTGATTCCCTTTTATGTTATCACCTATTATATGCTGTCCCCTTTCACTACCAGACCCTTCTTCAAGAAAATATGGTGCTGCCAGTCTCCAACCAAATGTTTTGGGCTTGGCCAAATGGACACTCCCTTTATAAAGACTTCAAATTTTTATCAAGTGATACATAGATGTGAGGACATCTGGCAGTCATATTCATAGTAGCAGCCACATGTATAGCAGGTGCATTGCAGGATTTTTGTTATGGTTCCTGTCTCCGGGCCCCCAGGAGTTCCCCTAACTCAAACCTTGGGATAGTTTCTGCCTTGCAGATGAGAACCTTGACCAAATGTCCAAAAACAAATTCATTGTTCAAATTCAAGGAGTTACCCACTTGAAATTTAGAACTATAGGTTCATAACATTAAATGAAAGAATTTTAAGAGGTGCAGATAGGTTGAAGATCCCTTGTATTTAAAGCTGAGAGTTAAAGCCCAGGAGATAGATCACCCAGGGAGAGACTGTAGAGGAAAAAACAAGGGGACCAGAGATCATACCCTAGGAGGTACCAACATATGAAGAAGCAGACAGAGGAGCTAGCAAGGATGCTCTAGATAGATATCAGAGAGGTAAAAGGAGAACCAGGAGGAAATAATCTCTAAGAGGGATTAGCCATATCACATACTGCAGAGAGATCAAACAGAATAAGTATTAAGAAATCATTGGGATTGGCAATTAGTGGGTTACTGGGTACTTTGAAAGAACAGATTTAGAGTAGCCTCACAATTGGGAGCCAAAATCCTATGGTTAAGAAAAAAATGGGACTTTTAACTAAAAGTCTAGTGAAGTGATAAAGGACAAAGCAGCAGCAACGAAGTTTAGGTTAAAAGAAGGCTTTTCCCACTAGAAGAAAACAGCCTTTTCAAGAAGAGCTGGTAGAGGAGGGGAGTTTGAAAATGTTAGGTAGTGGAAAGATAGATGATGGAGCATTATCTTGGAGTAGAAAGGAGGCAATGAAAATTGTAGCAAGGTGGAACAATTAGCCTTGAAAGTCGGTAGAGTTTCTTCCTCTTTGAAGACCAGACTGGAAGAGGCAAGATGAAGATTAAAATCATCTTGGCTCTTATTAAACATGGAGATTCCTCAGGCCTACCCAAGACTTAGTGAATCAGAATATTTGAGGCCATGGCCCCTGAATATGCATTATTAACAAGCCACAGGTGTTACCTATGCCACTAAAATTTAAGAATTACTAATAGGATAAAACAGAAGTGGAGATGGAATTGGAGCTAAAGAGTGTTAAATATTCAGTACAGTTCATGTGGGAAACAAGAAATAAAACCTGGCAAAAATGAGTTAAAGGATACCTGAAGAACACTAAGAACCTAACTGAAGTTGCAGTAATAAACAAATTTAAAGATGTCAGTCACCTAAGTATTCTGTTGCTTTTTGATACGCTCAGTGGTCCAGGAGTGGACAAGCAAATGTTCAGATTGATCCAAGAGGTTGGGAGTGGCACAATGAGTAAGATACATGCATCTCAAGGAGACAAAGGATTGAAGGTGGTTGACCCTGGAGTCCAGGCTGAGTAGGCAGGAAAATGAAATGGTTCAAAAGTGAGGTAGAAAAAGAGAAGCTCCTTTACAAATAAATTGGATGGATTGTAAGAGTGGGATTGGCACCACCAAATTCTGAGCTGCTCATGAATAGTAGGTAACAATCAAAACTGTGCAAACCTGCTATACTCTTTCCTTGCTACCTTGATCATTATAGTGAAAAATTGGAAACAACCAAAGTGTCCATCAATAGAATTATTAAATAAATGATGATGTATCCAAATCATGGACAGTGGGGAAGCCGTGATGGCTCAGTGGGTTAAGCGCTCACTTTGCAGCACCTGGGACCCAGGATCGAATCCCGGCCCCGGTCGGGACTCATGTGCTGAACTGGGGAGTGCCCCCAGTTCAGTTCTCTCTCTGTCTCTGTATCTCTCTCTCTCTCTCTCTGTCTCTCTCTCTCTCTCAGTCAAAAACAATAAAAAAAATCATGGATAGTATGTAATCATTAATCACAATGATAACAATATACTAATTTTGGAAAAATAGTCATGACATTTTAGAAGGTGGAGAAGCACATTATAAAACATCATGTAAAGAATAATTCAATTTTGTTAAAATTATGTGTATATGTGCAAGTATACATTCATTCAAAGGATATATCTGAAAAACGTCATAAGTGTTGAGATTTTTTGGTGATTTTTATTTATTTATATTTATATTGTTTAAATTTTTGCTATATGTTTCTATTATTTTAGGGCCCAGATAATATAATAAAGTTGTCTTTATTTTTTTTAGTAATACAACTCCCAAATCACTTGCTCTTTCTCCTCACCAGCGAAGTCTTCATATTAGTGTTGCTTATCTCTGCTAGAGGTAGGAGCTGAGCTGATTAAATTAATTTGTGCCAATTTGTGAGTGATTAGTATCTCCATTATCCTTCAAAACATATTTATTTTCTGAAAACATAAATTAATTTCTAAATGAAGGCATTCAAGGTGGAGATGCATGATAATTTGGACAGTGTAAGTTAAGGTAATTTTGGACAAGAATTTGATTTCATTGCAGATGAACTCTGCCTGGAAAGGTATAACCCTCAGGGTCATCTTCCTGAAGCTCTTCCCATTTATGCAGTATTCGCTAGTCCTGTTCATTGATGGAGACGTTACACACACAAGTTATTTTTTGTTTGTTTTTATTTTTTCATCTGGTCACATTTATTTACTTATTTCTAACTTAGAGTGTCCTTTTTGTCTCCAGAGATTTGCTAAACATTCCATTCTCTTTCAGTTTTCTATAATTTGACTTCTACATACTTACATATAATTAAGATAAAATTTATTTTGATCTCTAGTGTGAGATGAAAATTTAAATTGATTTCATTCCAAATTGCTACTTTTCTCAAAATCATTTATTGAATCACTGTCTTTACTGTGTACCTTATTTATCATCTCTTAATTTATTATATCTAAAAGGAGCTCTTTATTCTGTTACATTGATCTAAGTATTTTTGTACCAGTACTAGGACTTATTCTAACTGTAATGTTTTAATAATTGTTAGTGTCAATCATTAACTTTCCTTTTCAAAATGCTATTTTTATTTTTTCCTATAAGTTTTAGAATTGTTTTTATCAAGTGCCTTAAAAATATTATTGTGGTTTTAGTCAGTATAGCATGAAACTTAAAACTTAACTTGAATCTTTCCACTTGGTGCCGACAAATTATTTTCCGTCTCCTAAGTATTTTCCCCAGAAGTGCCCTGTTGGCAGTGGCAGCAATGGATATACTTTATATGTAACTCGAGAGTTTGCAAGTCATGGATTCTCTGTAGTCATGTAAAGTTCATAAATTAGAAAATTGTGCCATTTAGTGCCTTGCACTATTAAGTACAATGTGTAATACAGGTTTTGTTTTGTTTTTAGCTAGTCCTTTATCATCTTATTTTTTCTGTCTGCCATTCTGAGCGTTAGCTACTAATTGTTACGTTGTCCAGCTCTGCTATACTTTGCATCCTCTTCCCATTTCTATAACTGGTTTATTATTTTAGGTTGGAACCTCTTCAAGTTTTTTTTTTTGAAACTCTAGAGAGTAATGCCTGTCTTTCAAGGATTTTATGATATTCATTTTGTAAAGTATTTCAAACCCTGGAGTGATTATTACATTAACTACCTGTATGATATCAGGGAAATCATTTAAATTCTCTCATCTTAAGGTTTCTCCTCTATCAAAAGGGCATAATAATAATACATACATGAGGTATTAATGTAAAGGTACTTATAAACAGCCTCTGTATAATCACTAAAGAAATGGTATTCCTTTCCATCTCTCCCTTCCCTCCATTTATCTGTTGATATCTATTTGGTCAGTCCTCCCTGCCTTTGGTTTCATAATTACCTTCATAAGGGAGTTCCTAAACTTCTCCCATGGCTGGGTACTTAAAACCAAATGGGTAAAAAATAGAAATAAAGCAAATAATTTTGTAAGCAATCTAATATTAAATTAATTGATACTAAATTAATCATAAATCATTTTAATAATAGAAAATGAAGCTAAGCTAGTATCCATACCCCTCTTTAAAAATATATAATTGAGGTTTAGAAAATTATCATCTCAGTTATTAATGATTAATATAGAGCAATAATAATTTTTGGTGTCAGCCTTAAGGACTTACATAGAGAGAGTCTATTAGTATCAAGTGGTAATTCTAAATGTAAATGCTGATCATGTCATCTTAGAGCCAAAATCATTGATTAAATGGGCACACTCAACATGAAAGTGTGTGTGTGTGTGTGTGTGTGTGTGTGTGTGTGTTTAATTAAAATTGATTTTGGAAGAATTCTCCAACTACTGTTCCTATACTCAACGTTATTTTCTGCTTATGAAAATGAAGTAAAATTGAGGTATTGTTTAGGTTAAATTATATATGTTGAGAAGTATCTAATTTTGTTTTTTCTCTCTAAGGCTTAATAACTTATATACCTACTTCATGTCTTCATTTTATTTTATCTTAGTAAAGGCTTATTACTACTCATAATTCAGAAATGAATTGTTATCTAAAGAGATCCTAGATATTGTAGGAGCATTCAGAGTCCTGAGTATGGGAAGATATGTGAAAAAAAAAATTTAAGAAAAATATTTTTTTTACTGCTGTCACTTTTTTTTTCATGGTAAAATAATATTCAATGTGCTAATTCCGTCACCTGATATGTTCTGTGAGGGCTTTCCTTGGAGCAGTGAAAGCATTATATGTTTTGTGTTAGTCATATTCAGAGAAATAAAAAAAGTTTACATATATTTGAACATTTCCACTTCTTCCACTTAAGAATTCTTGCTAGCAATTATAAGGAAGAAATATTATTTTTGAATTAAAGAAAAAGGAAGGGAAAAGAAATAAGAAAAAAGAAACCCAGAACTAAAATAATTTAGTTGAATTCCAGCTACAGACCTGACTCTTGCATTAACAGTTCAAAAAATGTGTTTATTGGTGTACATAGCATAATTAGTGTTATAGGCAATAACCATCCATCTGTTCTTATAGATGGGAACTACCTTTAAATAATAATCTCTCCCTTTGAAAGCTAAATAAAAATATGCAGCATGATGTTTTTCAGTCTATCTTTTACATTAAGACCCACCTGATTGTACCTTTAAAACTCTGTTATTCTGGTAAATACTTCATTTAAATATACTGGGTTGGTTTGGGGTTTTGTTTTTGTTTTAGATCGACCCTAAAATATTTTCAGCTCACTCACAGGTGAATAATCACACGATGATGTCAGCCAAATCAAGTGCTGACAAGGAAATGGGAGCCCTGTTCAAGAGAGATGAGTAAATATCCCAAGAGAGGAATCAAACAGCAAGCAGTCATTTCTCATAAAGAGAAAAATCACTGAACTAAAGAAAAGAGGTTTTTTTCAAAAGTTAGTTTAACTGAAAACTTGGACGATCTAAAAACGTGTGCAGATGGTAAGTTTCTCATGGAAGAGGCGTTTGGGAGCCCAGCCAGCAGCATGTCCCACCTGCCACAGGAGTTTGCCTTTGGGCAGATGCAACTCTCTCATTTGAGGGAAAAAAAGAAAAAGAAAAAAGTGAAAATGTTACAGTCCAGGTGAGTTAGATGCTCCTCTAGCCAGAGTACGGTTCCTAAGTTATTCATACTGTTTCTGATGGCAACAGCACTAATAAAAAATAAAATGTGAAAACAGTGTGCTGGTTTTTTAACGACCACGTCAATATGCTTAAAAAAATAATTTGAGGTTTTGTGTGCCTTTTTTAAATCTATGGTAAGCACACACCACAGTTTCATAGTTTACTGCTAATAAACGACTTCCAATTTGTTAGAAGCAAAGTTCATTTTAGAGTCTTTTGGCTTTGCATATGAACTAACTTTCCAAATTAAAACTGGATCCAGGTACTTTTTCTCTTTAACAGATTGAGATCCATTAAATTACACCACAGACAAATCCTATTAAAAGTATGTATTGTTTCAAGTAGCTGGAGAGGAGAGCATCTTCACCCATCACTCACCAGAGCCACGCTTCACCCCAATACAGTCATGTTTTTAGGAAGGTTCCTGTGGGAGACCTGTTTGTGAAGGTGGTATTTGTGAATCAGACTTCAGCTCCCTATGCCAGCTTCAGAAAGTCAAACAGATGTTTCCTCGTTTACTGCAGCATAGCTCATCACTTATCCCAAGAGGGAAATCAGAAGGGGCTGGGGACAAGCACAATTCTGTCAGCCAAGCCCCAGGAAAATGGAGATGGAGAGAGGGCGTTTGCATGTGCGTGCTGTGTTCTAAATCTGATTAAATATGAGTTTAAACTCTGCTTTATTTAAAGATAGAAAGATTTATCTATAGAAAATTTTACCTCCACCTGAATTTCCCTTTCTACTCCTTTTTCTCTCCCCCTTCCCTGGCAAAGTTCAGTATCTTGATGGGTCTCCTTGGAGTACAATCATTGTGCTTTGCAGTTTTGCTAATGGGTTGTTTGAGAGCAAAGCTTAGCTTCTAATTTGTTTTACAAAAATAATTAGACCAAAAGTTATCTCTTATACACATATATCAAAACATATGCATTCTCCTTCCCCCCAAAAAAGCATATAAAATGTATTCTGAATCACATACACCTCAGTGATGTAGCCTGAGAATTATACTCATTAAATGGATTACAAAAACAAATAACAAAAAACAGTAGTATATGATGAGAAACAATATTGCATTAAACCTGAACTATCATTAAGAGGGACATGGTAAGACCTTTTCATATCTGATCTGTATATTAAAAAAAATAGTATTGCTGATATTCAAATTAGAAATCAAATTGCTTTAGAAAATACCAAAAAAAAATCATTTTTAAGCATTTCCATGTTTTTGTTTTGGACATATATTAGATATAACTATCCCTAATTATAGTATAGAGTCATATTGTTAAGTTAAATGTTTGAAAAAATAATCTGATGTCTCTTTGCTTGGGATGAATTCCTCTAGCCCCAGGCCTTAAACCAGTAGAAGAGTTGCAGCTGGTTTAGAAGGTTTTCTGCAGGCGTACATCTCTGTCTTTCCCTTTCAGATGCTCTCGTTTGCTCTCCTCCCTTACTCTGTGCAAACGCAGAGTGGTGTCTGTGTTTCAGGAAAAGAATGTGTGTTAAAAGAACTAATGGTCCGACTGTCCATCAGAGTGGGCAGCAATTGAGGTCATCTGGCGGTCAAAACCAAATAATTTCAGCCTGTTCCTAAAGCCCCTGAAGCTGTTGACTTGATGATTGGGGTTCACCGCCTCTTGTTGCTTCTGTATCCTCTGAAACCTGGGAGTTTTATTTTTGGAGACAAGAAGGGACATATTTTCTCCCTAGCAACTGTGTGTACACAGTGCCTGCCATTCAGCATTGGCTCAGGTTAGCTTGGCTGAAGTATAGTCAGTGCCCCTTCTTGATACATGCCTGTGCTGAATAGACAATAGACCAGATTCTAAACTTAGATGCTTCCAAAATATTGGAAGAGTCTGAATATCTGTGCTTACTTGAAGTGCATTGTTATATAAAAATTTTAAATGTTTCAAAATAGAAAATATTTTCTCTTTTGTAAAGAGATTTGAAGTTCTTAATGTGAAACTTTCTACAGGCACATATTTTAAGGTAACTTCCAAGTTTCTACATTCATATAGAACAGATGGGAGTGGAAGTGGCTGACAACTCCATTAAAAATGTTTTAAAATCCATAATCCATAAATCTGAACCACATATTGGTTATATTCACAGCACTTTCAGTATTTCTTGTACCCTACTTGTGAATACCACCACCTGCTGGTAGTAAATGACAAGTTCTTACTTTGCTGAAGGATCCATCTAAAAGTCAATATTATATAAAAATTTAAGTGTTTTTAAGTAGGTAAGTTTTGAAATGCAAATCTATTTACTGTGTAAATTTGAAACATCCTAGCCACAATTAATTTGTCAAAACTTTCTAAAAGGCTTAGAAAAACAGTTAGTTGCACATGGAATATTGTTTTGAAATGAAAGTTATTTATTTTTACTTAATAAAATAAAATTTTGGATTATCCTTTTGCTTCAACTTCTTTTACTTTGCCCATGACATTTAAAAGTGATATTAGAAGTCACATTATCAAGTTTGAGTTTTATTTCTTCTACTTCTTTTGTCTGTCCACTTTCTAAAAAATGTGTTTATGTTCCATGAAATATCTAAATATGGAAAAGGAGAAGGGGAAGAAAAGCATGGAAAATGTACAGGCTGAATAATTAAGTGCCATCGTCTGAAGATTAAGTCTGTGATTGAGGGAGTTACCATTCTTATTTTGGCATTGACTCATAAAACATATGTTCACAAAATCTGTTTTATGGGTTTTTTTTTAAACAGAGTAAGAAATTTTTAAAGTACAATAGAATAGGAAAATCAAATCTCCATGCAATGGCATTATAATAAACTTGTTTCTTTTAATTGTTCAAATCTTTACTCATCAAACAGAAATATACTATAATACTTTATAGTAAACTAAAATATAATATCCATATTACCCAATACAGTGAATAACAAATTTTTGTGCTTTAAGGTAATCCTAAACTACAGCATTCGAGCAAAAAATATGTGTTTTTATTCAGGAGCTATATTCCTAGAGTTTTCTGTTATTCTTAACTACACATCCTGATACAATTTTAATATATGCCTTTAGCAAGGTCACTTTATTATCTCTTTGTATCTAGTAGGACTACTTGAAATGTAATAGTTTGGAGACAACTCAAACAAAGATTCCTTAATCTTAAGTAAGTTTTTCTAACCTCCTGATTGAGGGCTGACCTGCAGGTAGATGATTCTCTGGGACCTTCTAATGTGAGAGGCTCTGTCACCTCCACTAGGCCTTCCTCCTGCATACACAGCCACACTCCTAATATTCTTAGTTGTTTGGAACATTAATGTCTCATTATGTTCAGTATTTCAGGCAATTAGAAGTTGCAGGTCTTGGGCAGCAAGAAATGAAGCGTTACTGAAACTTGGTTGTACTTACATAGTCAGGTGCTGAGTTTTATGCGCTATCTGGAGGAGAATGAAATTGATCCTATGCCTTTCAGAGACACAGAATGCCTTCAAAGACTTTACTATCTCCGGGGAGCTTTTACAGAACTTTTTCAGTATTCTTTCATTGTGTATGAGGGTTTTCTTCCACCATAAAACAGGAGTAACCCTTAATGTTACAGGGAAGGAGGAACAGAATGAGTAGAGAAGGACCACACCAAATCCTTGATAACGAAAATCTGTTACAAACCCTATTAATTCAGTTTTAGAACTTTCTCCCTGCATTCAGGCTGGGCTTTGCTTTTAGACTTTTTAAATTACCCCCACCCCCCACGCCGCTCACAACCCCCCACCCCTCGCCACATCCCTGGGCTTCTGATCACTGATGCAAGACCTGACTTATATCCCTGCTGCTTACATTTAAAAAGTCACCAAAACAATGACAAAGTTTTCTCCAGGATCCGCCCATCACACAGTCCGTAAGCACAACCTCCACCAGGATCCTCAGCTGTGAAGCGCCCCCTATTGTTCCTATGCCGCCAGTGCACGAATGATTCTCAGGCCTGAGCTTACTGGGACACCCCTGTATACTTCTAAGGAGAGGGTTAAGCTTGGTGTCACATTTCTTTTAACAGCTTTACAAGGGTCTATTCAAAGCAAGCCACCCTTCCCTTGATCAGCAGAACACAGAATTCTCACTATTCGCAACTTTGAAACAGGTCATATTTTGAGAAATGGTTTTATGTAATCCTTCAACTAATGCAGACAGACATAAAGCATTCTCTCCTTGGAGAGCATAGCACCAAAAAATTTTTTTTAATTGTCAAGGAAAGACTTCTGCCCTCCTGAGACTTGCAAAACTTGGGGTCATCCAAACCTAAACAAAGATAAAATAATCCTAATACCACACTGTGATAATTACTGTATCAGAAGTTGTTGTTGCTTTTAATACTGTAGGAGAAGGAGAAATTAATTCCACATGGGGGATTCCAGAAGGAATTTTGGAGTAGGTGGGTTTTCAATTGAATCCTAAAAGATGAATAGAAGAATGTTCAGGCAGCGGGGACAGTAGTATTGAGAATGTGACATTTGTTTTCACCAGGTTTTTTGGTTTCCCTTGACTTCTTGGTTGCCTTTGTTGTTAACTGCATGGTTAACCAATTAAAGCAAGGAGAAAAGCTGATTTGAGATAACCATGGTGTGAAAAAGCTTTGATCTGGATACTCACTTTCCTTTCTTTTCACATGGTGATAATGATATGAATAACACCAACTTTCTTATTTGTTTTCACAATCCATTTACCTGTTTCCTTCCATCTGTACACACACACACACACACACACACACACACACCTCTAGAGTTTATTCTTGGAGGACTTTCCAGTTTCTTATATGATCTCCACAAGTCACATCAATTAGATTGAATTGATAATACAACTTAACGATGCTGCTTGTCTGCCAGTAAACTTGAGAACTGAATGAATCTAACTGCTAACTCATTAACCTTGAAAGACAATTCAGGTGGTTTTATTCTGATTTTCTAGTATTTGTTTAGAATTGAGCACACTTTAAATATGTCTACATTGTTTAAAAGCCTCTTGTTGTACACAGTTTTCTGATAGACTCAATTGGTATTTTTCATTAAAGACCAGGTCCTAATGAACTCATTCACCTTCCTCTTGGATTTACATTCAAACAGGAGATTTCTTAATGACTTCTTAAAATGCTAACTTACTAGCTTTAAATTTATGCACTTCATGCTGCCAACTTCGGAGTTTCAAATTCCTAATTCTTACTCTGAGCTTTGTGGGAAACAATTGTCCAACCCTTCTCTCCAGTTTTTTCTAATTTTGTCATCCGTGCTGCTCATTCTCCATGCTATAGATGTCTTCATTAAGGGACTGGTAGGATTTTGGTCCCTAAAGACAAATATTTTATTAGCTCTTAACGGGGATCTGCTATAGAAGGTTACATTTCAGGACATTATTTATTTTAGTATGTTTGTAACTTGTTTTTAAGGCGGTTTATTCCTCCTTTTACATTTCCAACCGAGAGAAATCACCCAGAAATGTCTCCACTGCCACCTACTTGCAGTTTGGAAATTTACATGCACCTGGCTTTTCAAATAAAGCTGATACTTTTTTCCTGCAAGGCAAGATTACAGTAGAGAATACTGTAGGTGGCATTGTGGATTCTTCTCAGCTTTTAAAGGCATGGGTTTTATGAAATTGCTAGAAAAATACCTACATTATAGAATTTTTAGTAACATTCGTGGAAACTGCTTTTTCTGTAAATGTAGTATGCTTCTATGATAACTGAATAACTACAAATTATGTAAGTAACAGTCTAAGTGAAAGTTTCATTTCTAAATGCTTTATTCATATTTATATTAGGTTTATGTTGCTGCAGTCATAATCCTTAATAACTTCTTATAAAGCACATTATATAATGTATTCATGATTATGCTATGGAAGCTGTTACCTAGCACAGTGTAAAAGACAGACATTTTAAAACACAATGTATGTTCCTATTTAATACAGAGAGATGAATTATCAGACACCATGTGTACTTGTAATTTCATAAATAATAATAAGGTATTCATAAATGGCTCTTTAATGCCCAATGTTATTATGTAGAGAAGAAAGTGAACTATTCTAATGCAATAATAGATGTGAGAATTTTGAGTTATTTTTTTCTTCTCATCATAGCAGTGACCATCTTTGCCTAATGATTTTATTTTATTGCAAATCCTCTGGATGAAAGCTTAAAGATTTGACATTGTTATGGCTTTTTAAATACAGGTTGCTCTACATTTTATTCAGCCTACTAAAAGTATATTGCCCTGTCTTAGCATATTTAACTGGAAACGTTAGCTTGAGTCATTTTTGTAGCATACTCTGTAGAGTCTCTCATTTAAAGAAATTATGGACAGCCAAGCATCTGCCTAAAATTTTAGTTATTTCCCAAACTTCACTACCTCATTTGTTTCAATTTTCATATTAAATTATAGACTCGATTTTAAGAGAATTTTGGAAAGTGTTAGTTAATCTTTCTTAATCTGAGAAATTACTTAGCCCACATTATAGATATAAGTATGTATCTACACATGAAAATATATATGATTAGTGATGAGAAATAGTTTATTATTTCTCGTGAATGCAGAGCAGGCTGTTCAGAGTATATGGCTGGTCCTTTTCTGAAACCATTCAGTACAATCTAATTTCCCATCTATACAGTTTGTCCTTAAGTGACATTGTAAAAGCAGCTGTAACTTTATGTTTGTTTATGTTCAGTGACTATAGAATGGTTGTCTAAGAGAAATAAAACAAATCTTTGCTGTGTGTTCCCTGGCTGGTACACAGCAGTATTATGCTTGTACTTTTAAACAGCTTCTAATGTAATCTTATTTTATTTGTATGCTGCACACCCTTTTTAAGATTTTTTTAAATATATCATCTAGAGAAACTGCAAGTCATTCAAGTTTCCTTAACAGCACCAGTAATGTATATAAATCTTGTTAGTATGCAGTGCATTACAGAGTGGAGTGGCATTAAAACTCCTTTGTTGCAAAGTCATGCTTTAAGGAAAGCTTCCAGATCTGACAATAAACAGTGTGCTTGGTGAATCCACTTCATTTGTAAGTGTCTGGAATATATTTGTCTTATAAAAGCAATCCTTTCACATAACTTAGAAACCAGGTGAGTTCTGGTGAAACAAATGGAAATCTTCTGCTGTAGAATAAAATTAGGCTTTATACTTTACATTCTCTTTCTGGTAAATGCAATAGAACACATTGGGCTTTGTGGGAGATTTCGTTTATGGTTGTTATTTGGGTGAACAGAAATCTTTGAAATTTCAGTATCAAAAGCACTATCTGAGGACAGTCCTGGTGGGAATACTGACAATTTATTCTATAAGAACATCACTGAAGCAGGCCGGGAATCACGACTTTCTTGGTGTAGGATGATGAAGCACTCACACGTCACACTGACAGAGCATTTTGCTGACACTTGGTGCAAGAAGACAGGCAGGCCAGAAGGTGACTATCCTCAGCAAATAAGTAGTGTTGGGTCACTTTTCTCATCCACGTGGCCCATACCCAAAGCAGCTCCCTTTGTGAGCAGATCAGCCTCTGGCATGCATTCAAGAGATATATAGGCAGCCTCAGAGGCTCCAACTGTCAGCTCCTTTTCTGCTTCAAGAAATGAAGAAGCTCCATACACTACAGTTATTTTTTAAAGGACAGTAATAAGTTACAGTTATGGGTCATGGTAGTTTTTTTCTATAGTGTTATTACCATTATTATCTTCCACAGCAGTAAAAATTGATTGTCCAGATGAGCAGTGTGAGAGGCCCTCAGATTCAGGCAGCAGGACTAAATCTCCCATCTAGATAGCAAAAAAAATGGAAGAGCAAAGAAAAGAGTATATTAACCTACTACAGATCTTCCTCCGTCATGACTTCCTAGCAAATTTTATGAATGTCCATGGATGTACCATAAATATATCTCCTCTAAGTGAAACTACATGTTAAAGCTATAAATTTTAAGTTTGTGACCATCTGTCACCTGTTTTGGTCATCTTTACCCATAATCTGCATTACTGCTATAATTATAACTACTTACATAGCTCCACATATAAGATTTGTGTTTGTAATAAAATGGCTAAATTCTGTTTGAATACATATTTATGAGTGCAGATAATATGAAAAGGCAAATATTTCTGAGCCCTGGAATATGTTAACAGAGAATACAGCTAGTGTTTAAAATGGGGAACATTAAGTCAGGAATCCTTGAGTTCTATAACCTGCAGCAAGCTATAGTACTACAGACCCAGTAGGCAATGAGACTTGTTTTTAAATGTTTTAAGATAGAGATTTTAAAATATAATAACATTTTTAAAAACTGCAATCTGCTAGGTTTTCATACAGTTATTGTTGGTAGCTTTAAAAATTGAGTTTGTCAGAATAATATTTTTTATCCCTTTATTGCATATCAGTTCTTTAGTATCATCCTTAAGTATCATGCTTAATCAAGTAGTTTTATAAACACTTAATAAACCCCATTCGACTTTAGGGAGTATTTTGAATCCTTCTAAAATCACAAGAGTGCCAGCAGTATTTGGACCAAGTGTCTTGTGATATTGACTCTACTCCATCTTGAGATGTGGCTACTCTCCCCTCCATATTGAGATATATTTCACAATCATTAATAATGCATCAACTACATAGCATTTCTAGAAGTATTTTTTATTTATAGCTTGGCTCCTTCCTTCCCCACCTCCAATTGCCAAAGGAGTCCTCAGAGCCTCCTGCCTCATTCTTACCCTCCCTCCCTCATATCATAGGCATTGTCCTTTCGAAGACTTTCTGAGCACTGATGAATAGATCAGTCCTGCTCCTCCACGAATCATAACGCCTCCAAAGAATACAGGGGAATTTCTTTTCACCAGGCCTTGAGGACACTGCCTTGCAGCTGTCTTGAAAAGTAGGAGGACTGGGATGCTGACGGAGGTCTAGTTTCCTTTCGCTAATGCTACACTATGGTTGTGTAACGCCATAGACTGAAAGAAACATACACTGTTATGGGACCCTGAAAATATTTTTACTTCCTTTTATGTGTATACTTGATATTAAAAAAAAATTTTTTGCTAAGTGTTTTCATCTTTATTCAGTTCTCACTGATAGTCATTTTTAACTGAATGTTATTTTTACAATATTTTCCATGTTCATTATGAAAGATCAAGTCATTAATATTGTTTATATGGGACTGATTGACTTGAATTTTTCTCTCTTTCCCTATTCTCTAGACCTTCTTGACCTAGATCTATGTGTGAAGTCCCAGCATGCACATGCACACACACAAATGCACACACACAAATTCTGAAGAATGCACATGGGTATGAAGGAAGTGACAAATGCATAGGAGTAACAAGTAAGGAGAAATCAATGCTAAGTCTGGCTATTTTATAACATTATTTATGTTGATTTAAAAATGCATTCTTTGCAGTAGCCTTTTTCCTTTGCTCTTTTGCCTGCTAAACTGAACAAGGAGAACCCAATGATAGCTATAGTGTTAAACAGAGAGCAGACTGTAGCAATTTAGTAAATATTGCAGTGTCAGTTTTATTTCATTTATACAATTTATTTTATTGAGAAATATTGGATAAAATAGATTTCCAAAACAAACGTCATGACTTATATTCTCCTAGGGTGAACCCACTGCATTTCTCATAAGCTGAGGCTGCAGATCTCTTCAAAGGAAAATTATGGAGGCTGATGTTACAAACCTCCTATGTAGCTCTCAGAGTGTAGATTTTGAGACAGGAGACTGGAATGTTTGAATAACATTGAATAGTTGTAGAACAAAAACTATTATCTCTGGCCACATTTTGCTTAAGTTAGGGAAAATTTTAACATTCTACTTTTTGACTGGAAGGTTAATCTCTTTGGATACATAATTATCCATTTTAGGGGTATTGTTTTGAATTTAATAATTACATAATGCCTCAGAGGAAGGTCATAATTTTTTAAAATCTATTACTGTAGTCTTCATCCTACTGTGCAGTACATCTATCTTTATACACATATATATTTAATATAAGTATTGATACAGAAAGAAGAAAAATCTTTTTTATGTGGCTATGAAATTTAAGAAGAGCTTGGAGTCATGGAGCAAAATGGGAGACCCAGAAAGTAGTACGGGTCACCTCTAATGTGTGCAAACAGATGATTGCAGTCTGCGCTGTTAGACATAATTCTGATTTAAGATCTAGTCATTTTGTCTGGCTTTAATTTTAATTATATTCTGTTAATTAAAAACAAGATAAGCCCAAGAAGAGGTTTCAGACTCTTTTCATTTCTTCACCAAGGATGAAGCTGATCACCATCTGCCTCTCACTCGGTCCCTCTGCTCTGATAACGTTGAGCATTTGTAGGGGGAGTATCAGCCCATCCCAGGGAGGAGCTTCCATTTGATGTCAATGTGTAGAGAAATTTGCATGAAAGGAAAGAAGCAATCTCAGCAGCTCACCCAAAGGAAAAAGGAAAACAAAACCAGACCTCAAATTTTAAGAAATTCCAGGTCTCTTCTAGTCATACCGTAGATTTTTCAAACCTTGGGTGATGATGTTAGAATTGTATTTGTTTTCGCTATTGAAGTTCACATTCTTACTGTTTTTAATTTCTATAATTTAATGGTATTTCTAGAAGTGTAGGAGAATTATCACTTTAAAGAGGTATAACACCAAGTTTAAGTAAATCTACTTTTCTTCTAAGAAAACATACAGAAGAAACTTCATGTCTTGCATCCAGTAGGCACTCAGTAAATATGAAATAATGAATTAATGTTCCATGAGCACCATCAGAGAGCTAGTGTGCTGTCAGAAAATATCATGGTGATAATGTAATGAAGTGTGGATATAAGTAATTATTACTTTTATCTGTTATCATATATATGTATATGAGCACTTGGGGTTTATAGTCTAGTCATACACAGGTGACCGCTTATACTGTGTTTAAATTTCTCAAAATGTTTACATCTTATGTGGAAGGCATGAATTAGAGAGTTAAATCAATATGTTCAGTAGCAGCAAATGACAATTAATAATGTGCAGATTTTGTATATTACATTCTAGCTTTGTGATTAGGAATGAAAGTTACTTTGCACATTGTGCCTCATGAAATGGAGGGCTGGGGGTGGGGTGGGGGTCGGGAGAAAACATTCCCTGAAAGAAGTTTCTCTTACCAAAAGTTTTCCTAGTGTTATTTTTATAGTCGAGTGAGAGAATTTACAGGGAGCTGAAATCATTGAAGCTAATTAGTTGAATGGCCCTATTATTTATCCAGGGACACGTAGTACAATAATTGCTATTGCAGGTTTGAAGCATCTCAGGGATATTAATTCCAGAGCTTTCATGTCATCTCAGTACAGTAAAACTTCCTAATGGCACCCTGAAGGTGCATAATCTCATTTTAAAACTACTTTTTCTTATTTTTTTCTGAAGGAACTGGCAGAATCTCCTTCCATAAAAGCTGAAAAGGGGGAAGAACTCATAATATTTTCCTCATAAGAAAGCAGTTATATTTTCTTATTATTTTTTTTTCACTGTGTGACCTTTCCTACCTTCTGATGAGGGGTTTGCTATGGTACTTTATCAAAAGTTTATCTGAACTCTGCTCCTTTGCCTCCCCTTGGTGGCAGCCAATGCATATCTTGATCTCTCAGGGGAGTTAGGGAAGGTGTGAGGTGGCATTGGCCCTGGTTCCTTCCACAGTCATTTAGAAGAAGAGGACCCATTACAGAACACAGCAGGGTCCCTGGTAGGTGGGGAGAGAGGGATCTGGCACCTATGCCTAAGAAAAGTCTCCTGTAGCCATCCTAACCCATCCCTAATTTGGGTTCCCTTGGAGAAAACAACTATAATATGATCTCTGTAAAATCTCACCAAGAGATGCCACTTGTGTAATTTTAGAGGAAAATGAAGCCAGTGCTCATAAAATTGCTAGCACTGTCTTGAGTCAAGAATAGTGTTGGTTGTTTGGCAAACATCCCACACTCATCTCTAGAAAACTATCTCAGTCCTTACATTTATCTTTCCTTCCTCCTCTCCCTCCCCTTGCTGTTGCATTCTTGGCCTTGACACAGCTTGAAGACCAAAGTTCTGACCCAGAAAAAAATAATTCAGCCTTTAAAGTTTTAAGACTGATACTCAAAAGAGTCCCATTGGACTCTGGAGATCAATGGGAATCATTTCATTCATTCCCTAGCCTCAGGACTCTCTTTCTACTCTGACCTTGAAAATCTCCAGTGAGGTAAAGATTCAGAGCCTTTCATTGAGTTTGAATGGCTTACAACCTGGAACTTACCATACTAACTTCATGTTGCATTTCTCTAAGTGAGGAGTGGCCAAAGGACCACAGTGATATGACCCCACTGGGGACCAGAATGATGCCCCTCAATCTATGGTCTTACAACCTAAGCAACAATTTATATCCAGTTTTCAAGATCTGAAAAGCAAATACAACTCTTACTATGCCATTAAACTGCAGAGAAGGTCTATAGCATCTATTTCAGCAATAAAGCAGCAGAGACCCCCAGGGAAACTGAAGCAATTAGGAAACTTGACTTAAGTACAGTATATAGATCAAAGTTCCTCTCTTGTATTCAGTGTGGTTGTATGCAGATAGATCTGTACACACGGACACATACACACACACACATATACTATCTTAGAGCATTGGCCATTTTTATCACAATATCCTAATTTCATTGTTCTCCTTGAATTTCTTTAACTCCAATGCAAACTTATTTGAATAGAAATTCTATTCATTAAGGTCTTAAGTAGAACACAACTCTAAAATGGTAATGCTCCATCCTCGAGTTTTTTCTCTTAGAGTTCATTATAAGGATTGGTAGATTTTCTCAGGAGTCAGTGGCTCTCTTAAGATACATGTATAAATACAGGCAAAGTAACAACTAGTTTGTAGCTTCTATCAAATCCTGAAAGAAAAAGAATATACCAGAAAATCCTATAGGGCTGCTATGGGACCTCTGCTCTTGCTAAAAATAGTATTCTCTCCATATCTGACTGTTGTTCTCACTGCTGAGTGTAACAAGAAATTTAAAAAGGAAAACAAAGAAAGGAGGAAAAAAAGAAAGAAAGAAAGAAAGTACTACCTAGAACCTATGTAATTGGCTATATCACCCCAAAAAAATTAACAATAAAATATAAAAAAGAATCCCGTTCTCCTATCCTATAGCAACTAAACAAACTAGGTTGCTCATACTGTGTTCCCCTCTTTATTTCTCTGTTTCTATTTCTTTCTCTCTCTCTCTTTCATTCTTTCTTATATATATTATTTACTCAAGAGTCTGTACCAACCCTTTGGGGGCTGTTAGAATCTATTTTATAGTTTGTTGGTCAATGACCTGATAAGTCATAATCGCTCAGAAAGAATCATCACAATTTTATCAGGTAAGACCAGCTGCTGCACAGGCACAGTAAATTCTTGGGCTTAAAATCTGTGCAGTTAGATTTTTTTCCATAAGAAATGTTAAATGAATGCTTTATGCATTCAGTGAAAGACTCTTGTTTTCATTTAAAATTTACCAATGGGGTTTTTTGAAGGAAAAAATTACCAGGTGTTCAGGGAAAGAATCAAAAGGAGAATTTTGAAATTTTACAGAGTCCTACCCATATTTGACTTTGAAACCCTCCTAAGTTTTCCTTATGTGAGTTTCCACTTGCAAAAAAAGTTGTGGGGGATTATTTGTTGCATGTTTGAGTGCATGGCATTAGGTGGGGAGGTGATGCAATGTAATTTCTAATATTTAATACCCTTTAGAAAATTGAAGCACATAGAAAATTTTGTGTTTTAGTCCATTTTATTGCTGGAGTACCTTTGAAAGCTGATGTTTAGGTTTTTCATTATTTTGGAAAACCAAGAATATCCCAACCAAATAAATGTTTTAAACCTCTAGGATGTCTATACATATTGCCCCAGGATGAACTTTCAAAAATCATTAAAGATAAATAAAAATTTGTTTCCAGGCCTAGATACTCTGTATTAAGGTTGTTGTTTTTTTGTTTTGTTTTGTTTTTGTTTTAATTTTCTGTTGTCTCTTCCAAGTTATAAACTTGTGACAACAAGACTTTGCATAAAAATGCTGACAGACTTTTAACTATAATAATGTAAATGGTGTACTTTCACTTATTTAACTTGATTTAAATGAAAAGAATGTGGAATAAAAGAAGGTACCGGTATACATTTGGAGGTGATTCTGTATACTTGGTTTTAACCAACAGGCATTATAAGTGTTCATTAAGAAACTCCACTAGGCATGCTTCCTGCTGCAGAAATAGACTTTAACGGAAGAAATAAAGCTGTGAAGATTCCGTTTTCACTTTGTTTCTCGTAAAGACAGTCAGGATCCAACATAAACAACAATTTACACCCAGCATTTATTCTGGAAATTACAGTATCGTGCCGTTAACGCACACAGATAAATAATGTTTTATGGGATTCTGTGGAGCCCTTTCAGGGTAGCGGATGTTTAACCAAATTAAAGGATTTTGAGAACTCAAAGCTCTCATTTTAAGCAGGTTTAAACAGTTAATATTGCAAAACACCAGCACAGAGGAGCAGGTCCAAATATATTTTTAATGCAGTTATTTTATTTTCATGAATTCCCATTTTGGTTTTATTACCACTTGGCACCTTTTGTTTATATAATACTAAGTTTCTTGTCTCTCAAGCAGGCTCCCTCGGGACTTTGCTTGCTTTATGGTGACATTTCTTAATCCACTTCTTAATCCCCTATATAGCTGCAGGTGTGGGAATATCATAAATGGAACTATAATTCCTGCTAGATGGAGTTATATAACAAAGGTGATTATAAAAATAAAAAATTGTGGTTTTAAATAATAATGAGAAACTATTTTTTAAAAAAGAAGATAATTGCATATTTAGGCTAGTTTCTGACTTTTCCATTAGTGAAAAAGAGCAGTTTAAAAACCCATCTCTCTTTCTAAGGCAGAAGGAGGAAAGAATGTCATCCTTAAAATCAGAATAAATTATAATAGTTTGAAGTCATTTTAATATAACATATATTATAACACTGTAATCAAGGAATGTTTATGTGAGAAAAGGTAGGAGAAATTTCAATGACAGCATCAGTGAAGGTGAGAGGCTCTGAGTAAGATGCTCCAGGTAAAAAGCAACAGCTCCAACTAGCAAACTTTAGAAAATGCTCTTAAGGTTCTCTCTTACCCTCCAGAGCTGTAACAAATCTATGTCATTTTCAAAAGATTGCTCCCTTTCCATGTTGTTGGGTCTACCTACTCTCCTTTCTCACTGGCATTTGGGGCCTCTGTGCTCTCCCAGATAAGCAATATGTCAACAGTCATCAGTGAGCCATCAATTTTAGTAAAATTCAAATTGTGATTTTAAATATTACTAAAACCCTGTTTTTTTAATATAAACTCAGGAAAGAATGATAAATTTTTAATATTTGTGTTTTGCCCTGTATTTTATACGGGTATGATTTTTCAGTATAAATAACGTTAGTTTAGCTGTGGTTAAGGTTAAGTTGACATTTCTATTCTAAATCACCTTTTTAGGCTTTTGAATCTTGACCTTTTAAATTCTAATGGAACTGAAGCTGAGAGAGCTGGGCCAAGTGCGTGTGATTAAGCATACATAAAGCCATTAAAAGCCTGCTATGGGGGCCTGCTCTGTAGTCTACTAGAACTATTTTACATCAACAATTACTGTCTCTTGGAGGATCTCAGAGTATTTCTCTTCTTTAACAAAACTTTTCCAAATGTGGGACATATTGAAGCATAATGAAGTTATAGGATCCTTCTAAAAGGCTCCCTACTGAGCCTTTTCATTGATAGAAATTTAACTTATCTTCAACGCAAAACCCCACCACCCCCAGGCAGCACCACTTATTCCAAATTAGTCTTTACTGTCTTCTATCGCTATCATGGGTTCCTTGGGGACAAGAATTGTATTTTAAACTTCTTACCATCTGCAGCTCTTTATACAGTACCCTATACAGAGAGCACACAATAATTTTTTTGGTGAAGAATTGGCAAAACTAAACACTTAAGAGATCCACTTGTTCCTCTGTAGACCATCCTTTGTGGAAGAGTAAATTGGTAAAAATACAGCTAATCACGAGGAGGTCATTATGATCTATTTGCCTTAATAGAAATAGTATTGTTGATCATTCATTCCTTTATTTATTCAGCAATTTCTTACTGAGTGCCTATAATAAGGGAACAAGACAGATGAGCTTCCTATTCTCGTGGGAATTTACATCCTATTGGGAACTGTCAATAAAGAAGTAAACCAATAAATAAATAATTACAGATTGTGATTCGTGTGATAAAGAAAATAATCAGGGTATTGTATTAATAATAGAGATATGCCTTTCATCCTTTGGGGAAGTTTATTAAGATAGATTCCAGAAATAAAATAGTAACAAAGTTGCAAAATTAATGGATAGCTGTTATACATCTATGGTATATGATTTATACTTGACACTTCCCTCCTGAGTTTGTTGGGACTCAAAAGGTAGACAAAGATCTATAAAAACACTTTGACAAATTAAAAATGGTTCATGTATTGTGGTTAGTACTGTTCCTAGCTGGAAAAGTACACAGGTAATGGTTTTTAGTTAAACTTTGGTCAACAACTAAAACTTTAATAGGGAAGCAAAGTTTACCCTTAAATCACCAAGTAAAGAAAATGAGTGACAGAGGGAAACAAATCAGAAGCATTGGGCTTAGTTTACAAATTGGAGGCACATAAAAAGAGACAACATAAAGACATGTTACATGACACTGGCAGCTTCATCTGGTAACTATTACTCCCTTAGCCTCCCTTTACCTATTTGTGTGTGTGTGTGTGTGTGTGTGTGTGTGTGTGTGTGTGTGATTTGCCTTCATTGTCACATATGTGCTTTCATGATGCTTAGTTAATAGATCTCTAGTTATAATATATTGTATACATACATTTTTTTAAGATTTATTTTTTGTTTTGTTTTGTTTTTTTGACAGAGAGAGACAGACAGACAGAGAGAGACAGAGAGAAGGGGGAGGGCCCAGAGCAGTCTCCATAGTTGACAGCATCAGTTTTCCATATAGTTTCACTCCACAGGTGGGTGCAGGGCTGCACAGGGCAGGAACTGAGCCGGGAGCTTCCCACATGGGCCTCGCCAGCAAGAACTGAACTGGTGGGCACTGGATTTATGGTGGTGGTGGAGGAGCTGATTCTGGGTGGTGGGCACATAGTGCGATGCATGGGTGATGTGATGTGGACTTATGCATCTGGAAACTATCTAATTGTTACCAACCATTAAATTTAACAATAAATAAATAAATAAATAGAACTGAACTGGGGGCACACCCCAGTTCAGCATATGGGTCTGCCTGGGCCGGAGCCAGGATTCAATCTTTGGTCTCCAGGGCTGCAAAGCGAGCGCTTAACCCACTGAGCCATCCCAACTTCCCCTATATTGTATATATTAATAGTTCTTCCCAATAGATTGTGACCAATCAGAAAGCAGGATTTGGTTTTCTACTTCTTTGAGAAAGTATTGGTCTAAGATCTCCTGTGTACACCTTATAGTGAAATGCACACCAATGCTCAGAAACTTTTGTGAAGCAAGTTAATTAGCACACAGGTATAAACTATGATGACACTTAATTTCTACTAACTTTTCTGCAAATGTGGAAGTATTTATTTATTGAGCCCTTGGAATTGATAGTTTCATTCAGATAGTTAGGTTGGAAAGAACTTTGAAATTATGAGAGATATGAGTCAGTGGGATGGGAAGATTGTTTAACTCCTTTCTTTTTAACATCCATTTATACATTAATTGAAATATGTACTAAGTGCCTCCTGGTTATAGGCTCTGTTCTAAGCCCTCTGGGGATAGAGATGGAGGTGTCAAAGGTGAATGAGACATGAAGGGGAGATAAGACATGTGTCCAAATAACTACAGTTCAAGAGGCTATGTGATATGTGCTCTAGGTACGGTAGGAACTCCAAGCTCAGTCAGGTTCATATTAGAGTGATGAGAAGGGACAAGATGCTCGGCAATTTGTTCTCAGAGATCTCTGCATAGTTAGGAGGCCCATGTTGGACTTTGAGCTGTAGTTTGGTGTCTTTGCAAGTCACTTAAACTCTCTCAACCTTAGTAAAAGAAATTAGACCATTTGGTCTCTAAGCTCTTCCAGTGCCAAAACTCCACAACTCATGAAGTAACTGCATTAGAATAAGGCCTTGAGGACAGGTAGAAAATAAAACAAAGCCTTATTGCTTGAATGAGAGAACCTCTGTGATGCTATAATTTCAGCAGGTAGAGGTAAGGGAGGATCAAAGTAGGAACGGCAGACTCCAGAATGAAGGAGTTACAACTCCAAAGGTGTAGATGTGGGAGAAGGCAAGATGAGCTCAGGAAACACTAAGTAGCTCAGTCTAACAGGGATTACTTAATTGTATAAGGATGATAACAGAGAGAACTGTAAAGGAAAATCAGCCTAACTTATGGAAAACTTTGGGTGCCAGTCTGAGGCCTAATAGCTTAAATGAACTTTTTAAGAATGTTATCAATATCTTTTGCTTTATATGTCAGCAAGTGACATTACCTAAGCAGTTCATTTTATATGCAAGTTAACACTTACGGTACATCATCCCTACAATGTTCCAAACTCTGTTCTAAGCAATTTGTAGAGGCTAATTTATTTTATCTTTATAATACTGAACTTGAAAGGGAATATGAAGAAAATAAGTTGGACACATACAGGAAGAAAAGATATCCTGAAATGGAATAAAATAGAAAGTTATGAAATCCTATGGATAAGAAATGAGATACACATAAAATATGACTTTAAAATTGATTTTAGTGAAAATAAAGCAACAGTTAAACAAGGGACTGTAATTGTACCTATTCTTTAGATGAGAAAACTGAGCCACAGAGGTGTTAAATAACTTTCCCAAAGTTACATTGTTAGTGAAGTGTCAGGCCTGGGAGTCAAACCCATGTTATAACTACTATGGAAAACTTATTAGTACTATTTTCACTTTTCTCTCTTTAAATTACATAGTATCTAAAAGCAAATGTAGAAAACCAAAAGATTGAGTAAAATAAGCCAGTACAGAGCAACCATTCTCAAAGCATAATAAAAGCACTTTTACCCAACTCCAATCTGAATAAGAAACAACTTATAATCAACAGCATCTTGTCATTATCATTATTTTTAAGAAGACATATGTGTTTTATCAGAATGTGTTCATAAAAATGCTGGTTTTTAAAAATCAGAGTGTGGTTTGTGTTTTATAAAGACTACAATCACTTTTGAAAAATACAAATATCCTAGGAATTCAAGAGAGGCAATTGTTCCGGCCAAGTTGAGGAGGAAGATACCCCCTATCTTCCAGGTTCCTACCATTTTAGATTCCACGACTTTGGAGCTGCCAAGAGTCCCTCAGGCAGATGGTTTCCCAAGCATAAAACTGCTCCCCAGGAAGAAAGGAGCACCAGAAAGTCATTCCTTCCTCATGCCTAAATTCTGTAAGTGAAGGGTGCATGCTTTCTCCCACCTCTGGCTAATTAAAGACTTTGTAGTGAGTTACTACTCCTGGAAATCTTCTCTTCCCATCATGTATAATTATGGGTCACTTTCCAGACCCATAAACAAGTGGAAAGAACCCATACAGCTTTTTGGAGGTTCTAGAGGAAAGACCAAAGCCATAGACACTATTCAGGTCTTTATAACAAGTATAATTTTTAACTAATTACTTGAGCCACTTTTCCATGTGAAAGCATCTTCTTCTACGTATAATAGATCTTCATGCTTTTAGCCAAGTGGTTTGGTCAGTTCTCAGCCTAACCAAACCCCTTCTTTGAGGTTCCCAAGCTTCCTTTACTGCACTATAACTGTGTATTATCAGCAGAGTTTTCAGTTTTCTTCCCCCACCTACTTCTAAATGTTTGCTGAAATGAACCTTTAACAGGAAGTAAACGTGCCTGGCATGGCCCAGCTGTGGATGAGGCTTGAGTGAGAGGTATTTATGACCTGACAGGAAGATAAAGATAAAGATGAAGCTGACTCGGTGGCTGTTAGCAATGGGAGAAGGAAATGTTTATGACCCCATCTGCTGGTGTTTCAATAGGATAGAACTGCCTTTATGGCGTCAATCTCCCTTGTGACTTCCTTCCATTTGGGGAACGATATCTTATTTCAAGATGTTCCCACCAAATACACTGTTGTCCCCTTTGTTTAGGGGCGCAGGAGGAAGGAAGGACTTTGTTACTGGAATGTGGAGATGGGGCAGTATTTATGGTTATGACTCAAGCTAGAGAAAAGGCTTCATTGGAGTTGATTGTATAGGTCCAGAAAACTGCCATACATTCTGCTACTTCCTTAAACGTTATCCACACTGAAAGCAGACCATACTAGCTCTGGTCATTGTCAGGCATTAAGGCTAACCATTGTGTAACACTGTTATAACCACAATTACTGTAGCGTGATTTCCTTGCTCACTAAGGGAAAAAATGACTTCTATTTTGTTAGGTCTTTGTTTTTTGTCTTCTGTTTAACTTCTCTTATTTTCCTCTCAACGTGTTTTTTGTTTCTTTTTCTTGGAAGAGGAGACACTTAACACCAACAGGTACAATGTCTGCTCAGTTCAAAAGTCTATGTACATGTAACAAAACAGCATGAAATGATCCCATTCTTAAAACTAACCCAGGTTAAGATAGCCTGCAGGTAGTTTGATATTCCTTTGTGAGGTGATGCATTTTTAAATTGCCAAAAATGTGGGAATATTCTTACAATACAATGTCTCGTGCATCATTGAAAGCAGTGTTTTTATATATATTGATGGTATTCATTTTATTGCCAAATAAGTATTTATTCCTGTTTTACTTGTACTTCCCCCAGGCCTATTAGTATACATTAAATTTTATATTAAATTGCTCAACTAATCAGCACAATATATGTAAATCGGAAGCTTTAACTTCATTGGCACTATTTGTATA
>PVKE010016864.1:0-31501 GCA_004027555.1 Craseonycteris thonglongyai | reverse complement strand
GGAGGGGGGAGGGGGAGGGAGCATTGTGTGGGGAGGGGGGAGTGGGCACCAGATATATCGGGTTGGAGGGGGACCTGATTCTGGGAGCTGGGCACATAATGCGATGCATGGGTGATGTGATGTGGAGTTGTCCATTGGGAAACTGTCTGATTGTTACCAACCAATGTCACCCCATTAAATTTAACAATAAAAAAATAAAAAATAAAAAAATAAAAATAAAAAAATTATACTTTTTGATTCAATAATTACATTTCTTCAAATCTGTCCTAGGAAAAAATAATCAGACATACACCAAAAGACATAAGTACAGGAACAATCAATACAGTATTACCTTTTCCCAAATACCTTTACTTTTAAATACTTAATTGAGTCACAATTTTTGGTCAGAAAATTTTATTTTTTTAACTTTGTATTTTGAGATTATTGAGATTGATATGCGGTTATAAGAAGATATAATAGAGAGAGATTCAGTATAGCCTTCACCCAATTTCTTCAATAGTAACATCTTTTATATTAATAACTGTAGTACAATATCACAACCAGGAAACTGACACTGATAAATCATTATTCATATTACCTCTACCTTACTTGTTCATTTGCGTGTGTGTATAAACCTATGTACTCTCATCCAATGTATAAATTAGTGTAACAACTATCACAGCAAAGATAGAAAGGGTTCTATCGCCACAAAAATCCCTTGTGTTTTTTGTTTGTTTGTTAGTTTGTTTTATTGTTTGACACAGAGAGAGAGAGAGAAGGGGTCCTCCCAGAGCAGTCTCCACAGCCATACATCATTAATATTTTCGACATAGTTTCACTCCACACAGGTGGGTGTGGGGCCCAGCAAGGCGGGAGCCAGGCCAGGGGACTCCCCCATGGGAAACAGGCCCCAGTTCAGCATATGGATCCACGTGGGCTGGGGCCTGGACTGATCCTCAGACCCTGCAGCTGCAAAGCAAGCACTTAACCCGCTGAGCCATGTGGGCACCCGACCTTGTATTTTTACAGCAGCACCCACTTCCCTCCTCTCACTACCCCTAACCCCTGGCAATCACCACTCTATCCTCTATCTCTATCATTTTGTCACTTCAAGAATATTAGGTACATAGAATCAGACAGTATGTAGTCCTTTGGAATTGCCTTTTTTCACTCAGCATAATTCCCTTGAGATCATCCAGTTTTTTGCATGTGTTGACATTTTGTTCTACATATGTAATGCAGCACATAGATAATGTTCTGTAGAATTGTACACCTGAAACCTATGTAATTATTACTAACCAATGTCACCCCAATAAATGTAACAGTAAATAAATAAATAAAACAAAAAAATGTTTTGTTTCTTTTTATTGCTCAGTAGAATTCCATGGCATAGCTGTATCACAGTTTAATCATTCACCTAATGAAGGACATTAGAGTTGATTCCAGTTTGGGGCCGCTATGAACCGTTAGGCACAGGCTTTGCAGTGTTATTCTTAGAAGCACAAAAAAAGAATAAACACAGCTTAGAATCCACATATCCAACAATAGGGAAATAATTAAACAAATCATGGCGAAACGAACATTTCAGTGTCCTTTGAAATTGTGTAATTGGTATATTCAGTGAGCTAGACTCAAAGGCGTAAACAGAAAACGATTTTTTTTTTCTCTCAACCATTGAAAGAAGAAAACATCTTAGCTCCCTTCCTTGCCCCGGGTACCATTTGGGTACATCCCTTAACCTTCTGGCCACTTTTTGGCATTTGGACGTCTGTGTTTTGGGTGTTCAAAGTCTTGTCTGATGAGAGTACCATGCCTCACCCTCCCCTCTGCACCCAGTGGGAAAGAGGGCCTGGTGCCACCTGTCGTGCCCGGGTTCCTGTACTCCTTCCCCTGTGCTCTGCCCCTTCTGCGTCCCCCAGGGCTGGATGGGAGGGAGGAAGGGAGCGAGGGCCTCCCCACTACCACGTGGGTCCCCTGGTTCGCCTGGCGCTCTCCCTCAGTCAGCTGTGCAGTGCGGATTGGTAATTGGGTCGAGACCCCAGGACCCGTGGTTGGTCATGGCGAGTCCTATGAAGACATGTCTAGAACCTCATTTTAACGTGTTTGTTTTCAACCGTGTTGCTTTGCGTGAGACCCGGACGTAAAAGCGCATTGAACTTTTCAGAGTAGTGCCCTGCCGGGGCCTCAAGGACTTTTAACCGTACCTCTGCTTTCTCGCCCAGCTCCATTGTGCCTTCCCCTGCCCTTTGAAGGAAGAGTACCATCAGGCAGCTGGCGCTCCTTACTCCCAGTCTGTGTGTGTGCCCCTTAGCTTGTAGCTGAAATCAGACCCTAGCTGGGCTCCTCCCTTCACCCGCCCTCCTGCCCCTTCTCCCTTACCAGTTTCTCGTGGGAGCACTCCCTTAACAAATCCTGACTTCGGAGTCTGCAGAAGATGTAAATCCACTCTTGGGGGTATGAAATTCTGTACCTGTGCATTAGGAGGGAGCTTGAAATAAAGGGGCCATGCACGGATCATCTGCTACAGGAGGGCACTCTTCTCACATTGAAGCATAGGGATTGTATTTGCATTTTTCAGAAAAGGCAAGTGGGATTCTTATGAAGTTAAGTCCTTTCCCTAACCAGGCATTTCCAGAGCGTAGTCTTCAATTAGCCACATCAGCAACCCCTGGGAGCTTGTTGGAAATGCAGATGCTCAGTCTCCACCCAGACCAGCCGGTGCAATGCACTAATGTGTGGGAAACTCTACTCCAGCTTCCACAGCAAGCCTGTGGTAAAGCCCAGCTTGCAACCTACAGGTATTAGATGCACTGATCTAGATAGTCAGGAAGGTAGATAAACGTGAGAAACAAAGAGGTTCAGGTTGTTATCTCTAACACCTCTCTCAGTTCTAAGCATCTGTGACAATTTAATGTGTTTAACACCTGATTGTCTATATTGCATAAATCCAAGTTTCCTTCACAAGAAATGGTAAATACAAGAAATGCTAAGCAAAGATGAGTATTTCACCCACACCTGAATGATTTTGTTAGGAATGTCAGAGGTAGGCAAAGGGTGTCATGCTTTTCCAGTATCCAAAAGGCTGTCCAGAAATCATGAGCGGTCAAAAAAGAGGACTTTTTTCTGAAATCAGAGACTAGAATGAGCTAAGCGAGCTTCTAGACATACCATCCAAGGCAGCCTCTTTCTGAGGTGTCCTCTGTATAGCCCTGAGAGTCATACCCCTGTAAGAGCAAGCACCTCCTTAAATTTTGTAGCCCACTCATCTCCTTGCCTTACCCTAATTCTGACCCTGGAGCAAGCATGAGTGTCAGCCTAGAAGGAGAATCATGCAGAGAAATGCTGTGAATATCAAAGACAGGTAGCAATCATAGCAATATAACCCTGAGTGGCTATTTCAGACCAGGTCTTCATACGAGAGCTGAAAAAATCCAGGATGGACAAGGTTGTTGGTTCTTAACTGTGCAGAAGAACCACCAGGGGAGGTCACCGAATGCAGACTTCCAGTCTTAGCCCTGAAGATTCTGATGCCACTGTCTGAGGCTGTGCCGCGCATGTGGCTCAGGCAGCCTGGTGGAGATGGCCCTGTGACCGCCTGCTGAGAAACACTGTCCCTTGGCTGCAAATAAGACCCTGGAGAGCCTGCCCCAAATCGGGCAGATGGCAGCAGCTGAGCTGTCACGGATAAGGAAGAAGGGGGGTGGGGTCTAGATGGTGTCAGAATGGTAACAACTCACTCACTGAAACAACCAACCAGCACATTTTGAATACATACTACTTAGGAGGTTGGTTGAGTGCACAAAGTCTCCTGCCATTTTTGTGCAGAAGGTCTTTCCAAACAAACCCACCCCTCATGCCCACCAGAGGAAGCAGCCTGCCTAGGGTTCCCAGCTTCACTTAGTCAGAGTTTCACCCAGACACCCCTTAGCACCCCTTAGGTACCCCTGTGTGGGTGGGTGGTATTGCAAAGGTCTTCTCTCTGCCCCCTGCACCAATGACCTCGCAGGCCCCCTGGATACAACGGCCACAGTGCTGAACCTCCAGAGGGGACCCATGAGCTGGAGTATAGAGCCTGTACTGTAGGTTCATATGCACAAGAGGCACCCAGGAAAGGACGCTTCCCACCAGCCCAGAACCTCCACCCTCTCAGAAAGTCACCCAGCTCCCGCCAAATGACAAAAATGAAGCTCTGGAAGACCAATGGGACCTTGAATACTCCTTCTTCCATGATCTTTACCTAGTATCAAGTGGTATGTGGTGTGGAATTGATCGTTGAACACAAATTTATTTGCTATCCTTAATTGGTCATTGAAAAAATGGATTTCTATGTGAAGGTGAAAGAGTGGGGAAAGGGCCATCCCGACTTTCTCTCTCCTTCCTTGTTTAGAGAAAATCTAACATAAGGAGCCTGTCATGCTCCCAGAGTCGGGCAGTCCTGCTGGCTCTGCCAGGTGTCACAGTAGCAGCAGCATCTTGACAACAGCTACACTGGTCACTATGCACACAATGGCCTGGACAGGTAAGAGCCACTATTTCCATTTGTCAGACCAGGAACCTGCAGCTCAGTACATTAAGGGTAGTGACACTACCACTGTAGGATTTGAACCCAGCACTCTCTGGCTCCTAACCTGTACATTCCCCGCCGAAACACGCTGCCCATCATAAGCAGTCTCTTTCAGCAGACCCCAAAACTTATGACAATAAAATGCTGGAAGACCATAGGCACCACCCAAACCCTAGCTGGCTGGCTCTATAGCCTCCTTCTTTGAAAACAAAGGTGCCATCAAGCAGAAGTCGATCTGCTCAGAGGTGTTTTGTGCACTTGGTAGGCTGTCTGTGCCTCCATGAGCAGGCTGAGCACTAGATCAAGAGTTCCCTGAGAACAGCGAAGCCCTCTCTGTAGCCTCAGCCCCCAAAGGCGGAGGCACTCCAGGAACCATTGCTGATTGCATGCCAGGCACTGTGCTAAAGGCTTGGCATGTGTTATCTCGTGCCGTCTTGTGGCAGAGACAGTGGTGATTTACATCCTGCCATTATAGTCTTTTTCTCCTTAGTTATAGAGCCCTGGTTTCTTAGCTGGGAGAAAAGGTACCCACTAAAATCGTTATTTGTCTGCCTCCCTTGCAGTTAAAGGTCATCTGTAACTGATTCTGGCCCACGGAAAGGAGTGAAGTGTTCTATGGGAATGCTGGAAAATCTACTGAACCTGGAAGAGCATTCTTCAGTCTCCCCATCCCACCTCTTGCTTCCTTTCTAGAGCCAGCCTAGAATGCTGATATGGTGGCTGGAATGTTTTAAGCAATTTGTGCCATGAGGCAACCTTGAGGATGAAAGCTACAGATCAAGGTGTGAGGAAGAAAGAGGGGAACAACACCATGATGACAACATGGGATCGCCTTTCTAGAACTGGACAGCCTGGCTCCAGGCTTCTACAAACCACTGAGATGTTGGGATTCCTCTATTTTACTGCAGTTAAACTTAAACCAAAACATTAAAAAGTACTGACGGTAGATAGGAAGGTTCAGAGTTGATTGCTGAATTTCCCACTTCTCTGAGATGATGGTATTTAGGGGCCTACAGCAAAGTCAGGTTGCATCTTCAGGCACTGCAGAGCACCCTGAAATGTCCTGAAGACATGTTCTTGCCCTCGCATGGGAAATAATGGCCGACCATCAAGAACTGGGGACAGCGAATGGTGTCCCACAAACCTGTTCTTCTCGGCCTCTCTCACTGTCTGTGGTTAACAATAAGCAAGAGACTGCCTAGACTTAACTTTGAAATAAAAAAGAGAAGATACCTAAATGCCCACTTCAGCAGACTTCTTTCAGTTACCAAAGAATTAAGCACAATTAATTATGGTGGTGATAATTATACAATAATTATACATAATAAAATATACTGTGTAGATAAAGTATGCAATTAAATAATTACTGGGGATCATTCTGGGATAATGCACAGTGTTAATAATGTCAAGTTAAACCCATCTCCATGCCTATTGCCCAGGTGCTCACCTTCCTGGACCCTGGTGTCCTCATCTGTAAAACACCAGGAGCCTTCGATCTAGTGGGTCCAACAGTTACACCATGAGTGTTCTGTGCCCCAAGAGAAAAAGGCCATTTCCTTTGGGACATGGGATTTGACTTGGGAAACAGAGAGTCTCTACCACCATCCCAAAGTGATTGAACTACTTCACCGTAGTCTTTTCTGGGCATAAGCAGAGGAGGCTGCGTGTGGTTGGAGGTGCCCAGTGCTCCTCCCTGTGCCTGCTCAATGTCCCCAGGGCCCATGGGTGACTGTGCTGGCACTTCTGTAACCCCACTCATGGCACACAAAGAAGCGCTGAATTTGAGGACCAGAAAACCAAGAGCAGTAAACATTTTATTAAAAGATTTATCTCATTGTTTTTTGACAGAGACAGAGAGAGACAGAGAGAAGGGGGAGGGCCCAAAGCAATCTTCACAACACAGCCTCACTCCACAGAGGTGTGGGTGGGCGGGGCACGCAGGGCAGGAACTGGGTGGGGGGCCTCCCCCAGGGGGGCCTCCCCCACGGGGGCACACCCCCATGAGCTGAGGGCCAAACCCAGTGCGCCCCACACAGTAAGCCTGCCCCAGCAAGAACGGAATTGAGGACCACACCCCAGTTCAGCATATGGGTCCACATGGGCCGGGGCTGGGACTCACTCCTTGGATCCCAGGTCCTCAGAGTGAGCACTCAACCCGCCAAGCCATCCCTATATCCCCAGAAGTAAACATTTTTGTCTTGCTTGTTTGGCTATCAGACTTACATGTTTGTTTTGGCTTTAGCTAAAATGCAAGCACAGGGACTGAGGTCTCATAACAAACTATCCATGGGCTTCTCAGGGCAACTTCCTCAAGCCTGGGCCTGAGTGCTTGTAGACTCTGTGGTCAGTGTCCAGACTTCAGCCTCAGTAAGCCCCTTGGTCTGGACAAAGCTGCCAAGTCATAGTGTGCAGAGCAGCACCCACCCTTCACACTAGGGGGTCCTCAAGCTCAAGGCCAAGTTTATTCAGCCTGATGAATAACCCCTGTTCTTCCTCTTGTGATAAGTGACAATCTTTCACCCAAAGGCTAGCCTAGGTCAGGGATTCAGGGAAAGGAGTTGAAAGAGAAAACCTAGCTCTCCTCTTCAGATGTTAAAAGATAAACTCAGGGATGTTGGGATAGCTCAGCAGTTGAGTGCTTGCCTCATAATCATGAGGTCCAGGGTTTGATCCCCAGCCCTAGCCCGTACAATCCCATATGCTGAACTGCAGCACAGCTGCTAACTGCCAGGATGGCAGTGAAGGTTCCTGCCCCACCCAACCCCACATCCACCTGTGTGGAATGAAATCATGTCACAGCTGATGATGTACAACTATGGAAACTGCTCTAGGCCCTTCCCCCTTCTCTCTGTCTCTCTGTCTCTGTCTCTTTCTTTCTCTGTCCTTCTCTCAAACAATAAAATAAATCTTTTTTTAAGATAAACTTTATTTTGTACCAGGGGCCAAATGAGCACTGCCCAGGTGTCCCCTTCCTGTATTTCATTATTCCTGAGTAGAGCTACTTAAGAGACAGAGTTCAGGGCCAAGATTCAGGAGTGAGGGAACTTCCTAGTAACTCTGGCTCCACCATTTACTTCACTTTCCTTAGTTCTGGTTTCCTCTGAGTGAAACAAAAATGTTCTAGCTACATCAACAAATATCTATTAAAACCTACTGTGTTTCAGGTACTGTACTAGGGTCAAGAGAGATAATGGACAAAACTGCAGAGAATGTACTGCTCGGAACCCCCAAGAGAAGTACTTGCTGCCTCAGCTGCTGGGGGCGCTGTGCGTGGGAGTCCTCTACCTGTCAGCCCTTTCACAGGAGGTGTCAGCACACAGCCACCTGGCCTGAGGCCTCACCCTCCCCAGGCAGCTCCCATCCAATGATCAAAGCGAAAGGATGAAAACAGGCCATCTCAATTGGACTCAGGACCCCTCTGAGAGTCCAGTGAAGTCCCAGAGCTCCCGCAGTGTTGGGTGGGATCCCAGCTTCATCCTTCCTCCACCCACACCTGCTCCAGCCCCACTTTTTATGGGGTTGGTCCCAAGGGCCCTCCTTCGTAGACTTAGTTAAACCCAACCTACAACAAAACAACCTTCCCTCTCTCAGGCAACCCAGTTGGGGAAAGAAATGATAGAGCCATTTTGTGAGGACTGTTGAGAGGAGCAGATGAGATGTGCGTGAAAGTACTTCAGTAGCACAAAGCCACTGTGGAAGCTCTGGGTCACTTTAATATTTCCAGTGGTTTGAAGTGAGTTAAGTTGCCATGTGAGAATCTTTCTCATTGTCCAACGCCTTTCCTATCTTCAAAATCCCATTCCCAGTAGCCTGCAAGGGATGACCCAACCAGACAGGAGTGGCATTGTCTCGGTCACCTCTGGGGACAAGGGCTGAGTTGCTTCAGGTACTCCTAGGAATTCTCTTGGCTCACATCTGCCAAATGTCCATCCTTAGTGTCAGCCTGATTCCAGAGGCTACAGAGAAGAGAGACCTGTGTGAGCCCAAGCCCAGCTGACAACTCCGCAAGTTCCACAGTGCTGTAACCGACTCTGCAAAAGCAGTCTTCAGCTCCACACCACTGATGAACTCCTTCCAGCTCCAGGTTTAATTAGTTTTCATTGCAATATTAACGATCCTAACAAACCATTTCAACGTTCCTGCCGCGCAGCTGGAATTTTGTTATTTGGCGTTGGGTCTCTTCATAAGAGAGTCCCATGCATCCTCCTCCCAGCCTGCCCCACCAAGAGGGAATAAGAGCATGTTCTTACTTTGCTTATCATTTTGGTCAGCCGGGGACAGTAGCTTTAATAATTTTGAATCTGGGAGCATTAAACACATCACAAACTGCCATACAAATAACACACAATATAACTCCAGGATTTTAATTACAGTGACTAATATATGTACCAATCCTAAACTCTCTATAGCACCATTAGGCCACATGCATGGACATTATTGAGAGGTTTAAAATTTGCACAAGGTGTGTCATTAGTTGATCCAAGATGTTTCAGATCTAGAGTTCTCACCTGAGACTCAGAATTCATTTGTTGGGCACTTTGGACTAGCCGGGCAGAGGCAGCACCATTTTCATTAGTGCCCATGAGAAATGACTAAACATCACTACTTGTCCTATTGGTTTGTGATGAGGCAGCTTTGGCTGTGTGGTGGAACAATTAGGCATCTTCTGGTGGATTCTGATGGCTCTTTATTTTCTCTGCCTCTCTAATGGATGAGAGAAGCAACAGCAAATTGACAGCTAATGGAACTACGTCCCCACTGCTTCCAGAAATTTGCCAACCCAGCCTTGGTGGAAAATGATCTGGATTTATATGAGAAGCCTCTGGATTTTAGGTAGTGTTCTTCCAGGCAGAGACTTGGGTTTGGGTGGAACTACTGGGTGCTGACTAATAGAAACTGGTTAACTCCCTCAAAGGACCCCTCCAAAGAAAGGCCAGCAGCTTCAGTTCAGAGCCCAAGAACACAAAATGAGCTCCAGCTCCGCACAGCCAGCCTCAGTGCCCAGCTTGCATTGAGTGTTCAAGCCCAGGTGTATAGCTGATGTGACCTGGTCCCTGCATGCACCTAGAGAGAGAATCAAGGATAAGAGAGGCAAACTAACCCCATAGATTGGGGCAAGAAAAGGAGGTAATTGTAGAGGCTCACACTGTGGATGGGGAGAAAGCCATCCCAGTGTTTCTTCTCTAGTGGGGAAGGAGCTTTCTCTGCCTGTTCTTTTAGCATTTAAAAGAGGAAGACCGGGGAAGCTGAGATGGCTCAGGGGGTTGAGTGCTCATCTTGCAGCCCCAGGGTCCAAGGATCAAATCCCGGCCCTGGCCCATGCAGACTCATATGCTGAACTGGGGTGGGCCTCCAGTTCAATTCTCACCGGGGTGTGCCTCCCATGTGAGAGGCCCCTGGCCCACTTCCTGCCCTACACAGTCCCGTGCCCACCTGTGGAATAAAACCATGTAGAAAACTGATGACGTGCAACATGGAGACTGCTCTGGGCCCTCCCTCTTCTCTTTGTCTCTCTCTGTCTCCCTCTCTCTCTGTCAAAAACAATAAAAATAAATCTTAAAAGAGGAAGACCTTTCACTGCTTGGGGGAGAGCATTGCTTAGGTACACTGACATGGCTTCTTAGGGAGAGCCTCCTTCCCACTTTACAAAGTTACCTAGGCCAGGACCTCTGCTAGTCCCTATGTCCTTGCCCCTGGCATGGCCCCATTCCCACCCCCACCCCCACGCCTGAATACACATGCTATAGCCAAAATACTCTTCTTTAAAGTTATATGGGACTGTGTCCCTTTTCTGCTCACAATCTGTCAAAAACCTGTAAGTGCTGTCAGCTACCCTGGAAAAGAAGACCCCAGATCCCAGAGGAAATCATTATGAGGATCCTTATGGGTTGTATATATTTCTCTGTGTAGGACTTCAAAAGAACCTGAGAGCTCCCAGTGCCCTGGTGAGATCCCAACAACCAGTCAGAAAATAGAAAAGGATAAAAATCCCTGTGTACAACCTTACCTATGAAATGTTTATAAATAAAATTAACATGAAATGTACAAGGCCTGTAGTTTTTAGAAGCTATTAAATATTAGTGAAGGAAATAAAAGACAACCTGTGAAATAAAGGGATATGCCTTCTTAATGGACAAAACGTTTCAATCTTTTTAATGTATTAATTCTCTACAAATTGATTTTATACATTTATTTCAATCCCAAGTAAAATCTCAAGAAGTTTTATTTCTGTGAAAATTGATAAATCATTTGAAATTTACATATAAATGAAAAGATCTAGAGTAGTCAAGTCAATCTGGGGAAGAAAAGAACAAAGTTTAAGTAGTTATACTACCAAATGTTAAGACTTACTATGAAGCTATAGTGATTAATACTGTGTGATTTGGGCATAAAAATAAGCAAGAATACCTTAAAGTTTTGAGGAAAAAAATTAAATTCAGTCACCTACAAGGAAGTAAAATTATCCATGTATCCAAGCATGCATCAACCACAGTGCTGAAAGATTATGAAACAATGCCTTAAAAATCCTGACAGAAAAAATTATTTTCAACCTGACGTTTTATACTCATACAAACAGTAAACTGTGAGAGAAGAATGGACATTTTTATTGATGCTAACATCTGGAAAGTACATTTGCCTCATACTCTTTCTTATGTGTTACTTGAGAATATACTCCAGCCAAACAAGGGAATCAACCAACAGACCTCAGAGACCTGTTAAGCAATAACAAAAGATCTAAAATTTGTATCATTGGAATCTCAGAAGAAGAGAAAGAATGTGGGGCTAAAAAGTTTTCAAAAAACTAATGACTGAAAACTTCCCAAATTTAGTGAAAAACATAAACTGACATTCTAATTGCTGAGAAAATTTCAAATAGGACAAACCAGAAGACAGCTACACCAAGATATATTATAAGTAGACTTCTGAAAATTAAAAACAAAGAGAAGGTATTAAAAGCAACCAGAGAGAGAGAAAGAGAGAAAGAGGGAAGGGGAGAGAGAGAGAGAGAGAGAGAGAGAGAGAGAGAGAGAGAGAGAGAGAGAGAGAGAGAGAGAGAGAGAGAGAGAGAGAGAGAGAGAGAGAGAGAGAGAGAGAGAGAGAGAGAGAGAGAGAGAGAGAGAGAGAGAGATCCAAGATGGCAGAGGAGGTGAACACTGTACCTGCTTTGTTCCATGAATGCATTAAAATGACAACTAAATTATAGAACAACCAACCTGGAGAACCATCTGAAGTCTAGCCAAATGGGAGTTTTATAACTAAGGATACAAAGAAGAGGAGGCTGTATCAATATGGTAGGAGGGTGCAGATGGAAAGGAGCCGAGCTTATGGTGTCGGTAGAGAATCAGGAGGGATATCTCAGCCACGGAGGCTCCTCTCAGAGGATCAAGGGACCCCAGCCTCATACCAGGCTCCCCTGAGTACTGGTGCTAGGAACAGGAGCCCCACAACATCTGACTGTGAAAAGCTGTGGGGACTCCAGCTATTTGGTTGGGAAGGAAGGCTGCAGGAAACCCAGACATCGTCTTAAAGTGCCTGTGCAGCCTCAATCACTCGAAGTTTCTCCCTTGGGCTCCAGCAGAGACATGGTGACTTGGAGGGTACTGGAGGCATATAGGAACTGACAGACTTGTGGCTCTGGGGTGAGGACTGCAAGATAGCTGTCATTTTTTCTGGGTGGGTGCTCCTCCATGCAGCCAGCTGGTAGGCACCATCTTTCTTGGGTTGCGCTTGCTCCCATGTGGACAAATATGAATCTGATTGGTCTCATGAGCTTTGCTTGCTCCATCTGCTGACTCACTGAGACCCCATCATACCCAACTCTACAAACACCAGAGGCACTTTCTCTGGTGAGCAGCCAGACCTGCCCACATTGCAATTATTCTTAGAAAACTATTTAAATCTGTAGACCCAGGCAAGCAGCAACCAGCATTTTTGTGCTCTGAGACTTTTGCTGAATAGCTCCAGGAACAGCATTGGCACCAAACTGTAATCTATAGGAGCACCAGCACAGGTGACCAGAGAAATGGTGCCAGGGCCCTACACAGCACCTACTATATAAAGCTATCCAGCAACTGGGAGAAATAGCAGATCTACCTAATATATAGAAGCAAACACAGACAAGCACCCAAAATGAGGAAACAAATACATCTCAAATAAAAGAACAAAAAATTCCAGAATAAGTACTAAACATGATAGAGGCAAGCAAACTATCAGATACAGAGCTCGAAATGATGGCTATAAGAATGCTCAAGGAACTTAGTGAAAACTTCCACAGAGAGAGAGCAAGTATAAAGGACACAGAAATGATTTAAAAAAGAATCATTCAGAAATGAAGAATACAATAATTGAAATTGAGAATGCAGCAGAAGGAATCACCAGCAGACTAGATGGAGCAGAGGACCGAATCAGCAAATTGGAAGACAGGGCACCAGAAAACATCCATGGGATGCTGGGATGGCTCAGCAGGTTAAGTGCTCGCTTTGCCACCACAGGGTTCAGGGATTGAGTCTCAGTCCCAGTCCTGGCCTCAGCCTGTGTGAACCCATATGTTGAACTTGGGTGTGCTTCTGATGCAGGAGGTCTATGGTTTGAAGGGGTGTGCTTCTCATGTGGGAGGCCTCCCCAGCCTGGTTTCCACCCTGTGTGGTCCCACATCCACCTGTATGAAATGAAACTATGTTAAAGAATAATGATGCAAGGCTGTGGAGACTGCTCTGGGCCCTTCCCCTTCTCTCTGTCTCTCTCTGTCTCTGTCAAACGATAAAAATAAATCTTAAAAGAAAAGAAAAGATCCAGTCAGAATAACAAAAAGAAAAAAAAGAATCTAAAAAAATGAGGATAGTTTTAGAGGCCTCTGGGACAAATCAAGCCTAGCAACATGCTCATCATAGGAGTACCAGAAGGAGAAGAGAGAAAGCAAAACGTTGAGAACCTATTTGAAAAAACAAGGACTGAAAATTTTCCTAATCTGGTGAAGGAAACAGATATACAAGCTCAGGAAGCACAGAGAGTCCCAAACAAGATAAACCCAAATAGTTCCACACCAAGAAACATTATAATTAAAATGTCAAGGTTAAAGACAAAGATAGAATTCTAAAAGCAGCAAGAGAAAAGCGACTAGTAACTTATAAGGGAGCTCCCGTAAGACTGTCAGCTGATTTCTCAACAGAAACTTTGCAGGCCAGGAGTGGCAGAAAATATTCAACATTATGAAAAGCAAAGGCTTACAACCAAGATTACTCTACCCAGCAAGGCGATCATTCAAAATTGAAGGACAAATAAAGAGTTTCCTAAGAAAACATTGAAAGAGTTCATCACCACCAAACTAGGGTTATAAGAAATGTTAGAGGGACTACCTTAAGATGGAAGGCAAAGAGAAAAATTATGAATAATAAAATGGCAATTACTTTCAATTTAAATGGATTAAAATCTCCAATCAAAAGACATGGAGGGTTTTGCACTGAGTGGAGTGTCAAACAGAGGAAGACAGATGCAAGTTGACTTTGCTTATGAGTGAAATCCAAAGAAGAAAGTAGACAGTGGGACAGGAACAGATTCATAGATATAGAAAATATTTGGTTTGTTGCCAGATGGGAGGAAGGTTGTGGGAGGGGTGAAATAGGGGGAATCGATTGGGAAATTCAGTTTGGTGGTTACAAAGTAATAGTTATGGGGATATAGGTATAACATGGGGATATAATCAATAACGTTGCAGTGACTATGAATGGCATCAGATGGGTACAAGATTTGTTGGAGTAATGGGAGGAGGGGAGGAGGAGTGGGTGAACAGGGGAAAGAAACCAAGAAGTACTAATCCATAGTCACAAAATAGTCACAGGGATGTAAAGTACAGCATGATTGCTTGTCGTACTCCATATCCTACTGGGCTATAAACTCCATGAATGAAAAAGTTCACATTCACACAAACTAACACACACTTTCATTTTCTGTGCTCTCCAGGAATTAAGTCACACAACCCAAAGATAGAAAATGAGGCCCAGAAAAGTGAACTGATTTGCCTAAGGTCACACAGATGATTCAATCCCAGATACTCTTACACCAGAACTTTGGCCCTGGACCATGACCTTCTGTTAGGTAGAAAGTTAGTTATGAGCTTCAGAAGGGGCAAAAGGTCACCAACCATATCCATCCCCCAGGAACTGCCAGGGCCCAGGCCTAGGAAATAAATTATGTTAAAACCTCCCTGGAAAAAGGGAATTCAGACCTCAACAGAATTACTTGGGTTTTGAAGCCTGTGCAGAATGTTAAACCTTGCCCTTGGCTTAACCTTAGGCTCGTTATAGCATAATTGTAATAAATTAGCATGGCAGTTTTGCCACCCCCACCCCCACACCGTGTGTTTTTCTGTATGCATTCTGGGTAATAACATGTGCAAAAGGAAAGCTGTCATGTGACCTACACAGGTCAATCAAATGACCTAAGTCTATAGGTCACACTCACGGGACTGACTGTGGGGGAGGAATAAAACTCAAACCTCAAACTCATCAGGGTCTTTGCCTCTCTTGACTGGGTCTATTTCTCTCTTAAAACAAAGTTCATTAAAACTTTATTCTGCTTTTCTATGTTTCGCTGATCTGTAATTCTTTACTGCATCAAGCAAAAAGAACTGAGCTTCTTCGCCACCTCAGAACGGTAACGCTTCCTCATCTCGTAGGAGAGCGGGCTGTGAGCGCTGTGATCAGTGCACGGTCGCAGAACCTAGCACGGTGCTCAGCCCCCCGAGCGGCTCAGCACAGCGTGGTGATGGGAAGTGCGCTACGGGAACACAGAGCAGGGCAACGGGGTCATGGGGACAGGAGGGGAGGGGAGGAAGAGGAGGGAGAAAGAAGAAAAAAGATAGGGAGAATAAGATGTGAGGAGTAAAGATGAGAGAAGGCAGAGATGAGAGAGAAAGGACAGATTAGAGAGGGAGGATTGAGAGAGAAAGAGGAAGTGGTGAGCACTAAGCAGGGCTCAAGGGAGCTGGGTGGCACAAATCAGCATGACTTACTGGGCTCCGGAGCACCCTAGACAGCAGAGCAGCAGGTATCCGGTCTGTTTGTGTCCTTCTATTGCAAATACCTTTTCTTAGGCTTCTTCATTTGATGCACCTACTGATGGTCATTGCAGAAAATTTCATCTATGACAACAAGCTACAGTGGGCTGAATGGTGGCTCCCAAAAGATATATTCATATCTAATCCTTGGAACTTGTGAATGTGCCCTTCCTAAGAAAAAGGGTCTCTGCAGATAGAATTAAAGATCTTGTGATAAGAAGCGAACCTGGAGTACCTTAGTAGACCCAAAAATCCAATGACAAGTGTCCTTTTATAACAGAAAGGTAGATGGACATTTGAAACGGACAGAAAAGGAGGCAACGTGACCACAGAAGCAGGGACTGGAGTGATGTGTCCACAAGCCAAGAAACAAGCCAGGCCACTAGAAGCTCTAGAGGCCCAGACAGGCTCTCCCCTAGATGCTTCAGTGGAAAAGTGGCCCTGCAGTCCCTGATTGTGGACTTCTGGCCTGCAGAACTATAAGAGAACAAGTTTCTATTGGTGTAAGCTATCCCGTGTGCAGTAATTTGTTAGGGCAGCTGCAGGAGAGTAACACACAAGCTCACTTACGCTTCTGACTGTCCAGCATGAGTTGCTATTTGCAGTCGAATTTGTGATCTCATCCCTCAGGCCCACGAGCCCGCCAGGTCCTGCTCTGCCCTTGGCTAGAAAGGGAACCCCGAGGTTGCATCTGCCTCTCGGGTGTGCAGCTCTGGGCCAGAGCAAGATGAGAAATGGGCCTATTTATAAACGAATAGAGCTGGAGAGCTGGTGCGGGGTCGGCCGAGGGCTTCGCCAAGGTCAGAGAGCCGGTCCCTCGGGACTGGGGACATTGCAGAGAAGAGCAATGAGAGGAAGAAGGGGGCGGGAGCAGGGGCCACTTAAGGCCTCTCTGGCCAGTGAGGCCATGGTCCATTTCTGAACAGCCTAACGCAGGAATGTCCAGCTGGCTTCCAAGTCCTATCTGGTGTCGTGGGCGAGGGCAGGCCCAGCCGGGTGGGAGCAGATTCTTTCCCACTGCCTCAGTGCTGCTCCAAGAAAGGAAGCATGAGTGCCGGGTGGGTGCCCTGCCTGCAGCCTGCGTTTTGTCTGAGCCCTTGTGCCCTCCGCGCTCCTGTCGGCCTTGAGGCAGATGCTGCACCATGAGTGCACCTCTGCGATCCCCTGTGTTTCTCCAGGAAAGGACAGTCTCTGGGCAGGGCCAGGTTAAGGGGACTTACTGGGTGCTGTCTCAGACCAGCCTGTCCTTGGAGGGCCATGCCAGGGGAGTGGGTGGACAGAGGCTCTGCTAATCAGTGGCTGACGCTGGGCACAGCTGCTCGGAGGAAGTCACAGTGCCTGGGAGAAGCTGCTCTCCTGCACCAGTTGTCTCAGGAGCTCGCAGAAAGCTGTCCTCACTGGCAGAAACAGCTCTGAGCCAGCCTGTCTCGTCCACCTCTGTGACCACACCGTGTCTCTGAGTCTTGTGTATCTTTAACCACTTCTCATGGTAGAAACAAAGTTCTGACTGAGTAGTTACAGCAAGAAGAATGAGGGCAGATGGTCACCTGCACAGGTGCAGAAGGAACAAGCATCAGTAAGCCTTGAATTCTAGCTCCTTCGCCTTCTTGTTGTGTGACCCTGGACAAGTCACTGGAGCTCTGTGGGCCTCATTCCGCCTATGGAAGTGGGAATGGTGTGCCTTACTTTGCTGAGCTGATGGGAGGTTAGATGGGACATTACACATGACTGAATCTGGACCTCTTCTCTGTTTAACCCTCCTCCCTGGAGGAAGGGGCCCAGTCCACCTCAGCTGTGCGCCCAGTCACATGGACCCCTCCACAAAGCCCTGTGTGCCCAGGGCTGGTCTCTCTTTGCTGGGGAGGCTCCTGGGACACTCACGTGGCCCACATGGGACTTACAGGCACCTGCAGCCCACAGACCCCCACGCCCACCCATCCTCCCCTCCTGACTCTGGGCTCTGGCCCAGCTTGGCTGTCAGGGGACCCAGATTTCAAGCTCTAAACCAAGCCTGTGTCTTTATCACTTGCTCTGGAGCCCTGTCTTCCCTGCAGAAGTACGGTCATAACCCTCTCAGGGTATAGCTCATCTTGAAGTAGTTGCAGAATTTGCACGTGGTAGGGACTACCATCCCCACTACAAACCACGGGGCACTGCTCTGTGCTGCTTTAACATGGGCGTAATTATGTCTAGGTCTCAGGACGACTGTAGGTCGATTGTTTATCACCTGGATTGGCCCCTGCTATATAGTGGGTGCTCACTTAACATCAGGGCCCGATTCTCTTCTTACCCCAAGTGCCACCTTGCATGAGTACCTCCATGTGACTCAGGCCCAGACACAGGAGCAAGCTGGCTCAGGGCGACCCCAAGATCCAGGAGAGCCGAGGAAGCATGAGAGCTCTACCTCCCTTTCCGAGGTGCTAACAGTCCCAGCAGGGGCTCATTGGAGGGATTCACCCCCAAGTGGAGGAGGAAAGAGGGCACCAAATGCCAATATGGTCTCTCCAGGGTGTAAGGGAGATGCCATCTCTCCTCTGCCCAGGAAGTGTCATTCCACTGAGACCAAACTAAACTCAGTCCTCTTCCTGACACCCTTCCAACACACACACACACACACACAGCCCATCTCCCTGAGCCTCTCAAGCACCCAGCGGTGAAGTCGCCTTGTAGTCTTCTGGCCCCATGTGCACGTGGTTGTCAGATCTGCGGCCGGGCCTCTGCTGCTGTGGGTCAGGCCCTCGCTGTACCTGCCACGCTGTTTCACAGTCACCTAGAGGCCTTTGCACTTTGCCCCTGCCCCTCCTAGACTGTCCCACACTCAGCACTCAACCTCTTGGGCAGGCAGCTCGGAGAAGGTCTGCTCACACCCACAGAGCAGGGCTGGGTGTGGAGCTGGACCCCATCCCTCAGCCTCACTACTGGAGGGGCACCAAGAATGTGGAGGTTGGAGCCTGGATTTTTCTCACAACCTTAAGAAACAGACACTATGCCCTCATGTTCAAACATCCCAGAAAAGAGTTCTTCCACCTACCTGGGTGCCCATCCCAGTACCCACTGCCTCCAAGGCCCAGGAGCCAGCACCTCACAGGCCCCCAACACCACTGAGTAAGCAACAGGCCTGTCCCCAGCCACACACTCCCTCTAACATACACATGCATGAAGAGGAAGGCAGGCGGGAGGGGCCAGGCCTCACACAGGTCCAGCAGGGCGAGTGGTCCTCCCTCCACGGCTGTGAATGGCGTCCAGCAGTGCTTCCCACAAGCATGTCCACCGCCTTTCAGCTCAGTCTCCAGAGGCTCTGCACATTCTCCTCCCACCACACTGTGCGGTCTAAGTAGGCGAGCAGTGGGGAGAACGGGGTGCTGACTTAGAGGGTGCTGCTGGGCTACAGCAAGCCAGGCAGATGTGGACACAGTGCTACCACTCGGCTCTGGCCAGGTGCTGGTCATTCCAGCCAGTGCCCAGGCCCTGGCCACCAAGGCAGCATGCCAGCCAGCCGAGAACGTGCACAGGCCATCCCTGAGGTGCACGGAGGCTCCCAGGACCCTGCCAGCTGCCAGGAAGGGAATGTACCAGCACTCCCAGTGCCACCTCTTCGAGCAGGCACTGGTCCCCACCAGCAGTTCCCATGGCATCACTATGGGCCACCAGTCCCTGGGGCCTGGATAGAGAGGCACCTTCTCAGCCCCACCACAGGTCCATGCTTAAACCAGCCCCCAGCCCCAGAATGCTGACACTTCCCCCAACACTCTCCACCAGGTTGTCCCAACTGGCTTCTGTGCTGCACCCAAACTCTCCCCTTCTCTGTGGATGTCGTGGCCCCACAGTGCTGCTGCCGGGGAGCAGAAACGCAGGCAGCTGAGTTCCTGGGGTCCAGGCGTCTCATGACACAGACCCCGCCAGGAAGGGGTGAGGGCAGGATTTGAACTCAGACCTGGTTACAACAATGGACAGTCATAGATCAGTGTGAGCTGAGGGCAACCTGGCAGAGATATACGGGCCAGCACCAGGCCCACCGTAGGAAATGGGGGCAAGTCAGCTAGCCCGGCCCACAAAGGTGCCTTGCCCAGCTCCATATCCACCCATAAATTCTTCCCTTGTATTAATCAAAGTTGCAAAGCAGTGGTCAGGAGACTGTCACTGTTAGGAACTTCCTTTGAGCCTCTCAGCAGCTCTGGCCATGTGGGAAGGTCAAGTGCCTAAATGGGTGTGGGTTGTGTCTCATAGACCTCAGTTAGGAGGCAGGACAGACCTGCTCAGAGGTCTCCTGGGAAAAGGCAGAAGCTCAGAGCTCAGGGCCAGACTGGGGGAGGTGGCCTGAATCTGGAGGGTGCTGTTAACATCTGAGGCATCAGATGGGGTGGATGCTGGGTTGGGACAACAGGAATCCCCAGTAGGTAGGGGTGGGGTTTGTGCCTGCCTTCCTATGAGTATCAGCTCCGTAAAATGATGCTAAATCCCAGGGCCCCACAGGAGGATGGGGTGACTACAGCTGGATGGGCAGGAGGCCAGCAGGCACCACCCTATGGTAGGGACAGATCTGAGGATGGGGTCCCTGGGACCTGCCCCCAAGGGTGACTGCGATTGGAAAGGACAGAGAGCAGAGAACCTGTATTACCCAACAGAGTTCACTAAAACAATTTTTTAAGCATGACGCCCATGTACATAAAAGGATGTTCAGACAAATTAAATATGCTTAGGCCATATGCCTAACTTAGACTCCCAGAACCACTGTCTGAAGCCTCGGGATCTTGGGCAAAGGGCTGGACTTCTTCCAGCTCCAGTTTCCTGGTTGCAGTGAGCTGAACGGTGGCCCCCAAAAGATAAGTCAACATCCTAACCCCCAACACTTGTGAATGTGACCTTGTTTGGAAAGAGTCTTTGCAGATGTAATTAAGGATCTAGAGATGAGGAGGTCATCCTCGTTATCAGGTGGGCCCTAAAGCCAGGGACAGTGTCCTGTCAGAGGCATTCAGAGCTGAGAAGACCACGTGAACATGGAAGCAGAAACTGGAGTGATGCAGCCACAAGCTATGCAACCCCTGAGCCACCACGGTTGAGGTGGCAGGGAGTTTCCCAGCTTGCCCTGCTGACACCTGGACCTTGCACTCCACCTCAGAACTGTAGGAGAATAAACTTCTGTTGTCTTAAACCCCTCAGTTGTAGAAATGAAGCATTTGTAAAAAGAAAGAATGGAAAGATCCAACAATAGGGGATGAGTACAGGTCATGTGCATTTATACCAGAGGTGCCCTACCTTTTGGCTTCCCTGGGCCACATTGGAAGAATTGTCTTGGGTCACACATAGAATACACTAACACTAATGATAGCTAATGAGCTTAAAAAAATAATAATTGCAAAAACACCTCATAATGTTGTAAGAAAGTTTACGAACTTGTGTTGGGCCACATTCAAAGCCTTCCTGTGCCACATGCAGCCCCCAGGTCGCAGGTTGGACAAGTTTGATTTATACAAAGGACTAGTGTGTAGTCATAAAAAGAAGTTTGTAGGCAATTGTTAATGATATGGTAGGTGTTCACATTATAATATCAAGCCAAGAAAACGAAGCACCGAAATATTACATTGTAAATGTATATGAACCTAATTTTGCTTTTGAAAGTGTGCCCAAAAAGGAAACAATAACATTGACCGTTATCCCTAGTCAATAGCACACCATATTCTTTACTTTCTACTTTGTTATTTTCTATATTTTCTAAGCTTTTTGGCCATGAGAATTACTTTTATTATCAAAAAATAAAAGAGGTGTTCTAAATGTTACTTCCTGCAAATATCACATAATTGTGCACAATTGCTCACTAGAGGCCCACTTCCTTCCCACCTGTAATCCCATGCGATCTTTATAAGAGCTCTGTGAGCAGCTCTGCTGCCATTCTACTTCGTAGGTGAGGAAAACAGGCACCAAGAGGTGATGGCTCAACCACAGAACCCTCCTGTGGCCACTCCTGCTAAGTCTTGCTTGGGAAGCCACATGCCCCTAACCACAGAGACAGCCACCTCTCTTGTCCTTGCCTCCCTTTCTGACCTCACCCAGGGCTTGACCATGTCCTTCAAGTTAGAATAGCAGATCAAAGTCTGAAAGTGCCCTCCAGGCAGAGATAAATAACAGAGAGCAAGATCCTGGGATTCCCGTTTCCTATTTTTAAATGGAATGAAGGATAAATCATTTCTGCTAACTGTTTTTACCTGGCTGCGGGAAATGATGCATCGCCATCTTTTAAAAGAAAATTAAGCCTTTAATTCCATGGCACATGTAATAAAATGGTACTTCAGCTCTCTGCCCTGAATATATGGCCCATCGTATCCTAATTTACTATTTCAATGCTGCCTGAAATGTTCTGAAGTTATTAATGTGGCAATATATTCAAGCACAAACCCAGCCTTCAAACACTGTGAAGCACTCAATTAACACAATGGATGGCTGTGTGGGAGCCAAAGACGGAGTGGCGAGAGGCATGCCACATGCCACACAAGCAGGGTGCAGGCTGGCCCTGCTGTGGAGCATTGACATGAGCCAGAGCTTCAGTAGCTTCCTCTGGAAGGTGGGGCTTATAGTCCCCAGCTCCAAGGTGCAAGGTGCCTGGTTCAGCCCTGAGGCCCTGAGGACCCACTTCCAGCTGTACCACCATCTCCTCCGCCAAGAATGTTCAAATGTCACCCTCTTTATTCTGACTCCCTCCTGGCCCACAGGAGAGCTTTGGGTGCTTCCACACGCATGCCAATACCTAGCACATGTGTGCATGTGCACACGTGGGACAGTTCATGTCCAGGTTCTGAGCTGGCATGTTCCACTCTGAAGAACAGGCCTTTATGACCAGGTAGCTGGCCCATTGATCCAGGCAAAGATGTGCTGGGGTGAAGTTTCAACGTAAGATAAAAGAGAGGGGCCCGGGGGCCTCTAAGCTGTGTTCATCCTCCTGTGTACGTCTCTCCTCTCCTACCAGTATCTGATGCTGAGCCCTGTGCCCAGGCGTCACTATCAGCTGCCCCCACAATCCCTCCTTGCTGGATAGCAATTGCTGCAGACACTGCCTGTGTGCCTCTGGATGGAACCACTGGAAGGAGAGCCCTCCTGTCCTGCAGAAACTTCCAAAAAGGGCTCAAACATACTGCTAGGGTCTCTGTATCTTCAAGGGGCCAAAGGGGGCCTTGGGGAGAGTAACCCCAAAGAAACCACTGCATTTAGCTGCACAGGCTGTGAGCTGCACAAACCCAGGGATGACTCTGGTACAGCACAGTGCTCCTAGAGTTACCCGATGGGGTAATGAAGCATCCCTGAATCCCCAACCTGCTCCATCAGGGGTGAGCCCAGCTGAACCCCCTCCCTCATCCCTGCAGACCCCTCTGCCCTCAGCTGGTTCCCTCCTTAAGAATTCTCAGACCAGTAAACCAGAGGACACGGATGATCATCACTTAGTGAGAAGGAAGGAGAGGGTGTCAGCCAGGAACTCTGGCACCTTTAACCACGTCTCTGATGCTGACTGTGTGTATGCTCTTGAGTCATCCTTCTACTGAGCCTTGAGCTCTCGTATATAGAGATGCTCAGAACATTCTGGTTGGGCTGAACTGGATATGAGCATGGCACGGCTGATGGAGAGACAGCAAAGCTCGCACTTTAGAGACACTTGATGCACCCCAGTCCCACCAGCTCACTCACCGTAATGGGGAGCGTGACGTCACCATAGGGGTTGGAGACTTTGATCTTGAGGCCTCAGTGCACTGTCATGCTCGGGCCTGCAGGGCCAGACTCTCTGCAGCCCCACCCCAATCCCCACCTGTCTCCAGGTGGCTCTGCAGAGTCAGCCTGGCCCTAAAACTGGAGTGGAAAGGAGGAGGGTGGTAACCTGAAAACAAAACCCAGACCCTATAACTGAGCTTGGCTGTGATGTCGCAGCCTGACAGTAAGTCAGAAAACCCAGGACAGCACTGCTGACAGTCCAAATAACAGCCCAGCAGGGAAAGTGACTATATTTAGCCACACGCGCTTGGCCTAAGATGTTATCAGGAACAGAACCACAAGGTTAGGAAGGTGGCAGAGCGAACCCCCACCCCGCACCCCTCGCTGCGCAGCCCTGATGAATGTTCAGGGAAGTGCCCACTTTCTGAACACATCTTCGTCTGCACTGTTGGGGAGGTGAGGCGGTTGGCCAAGCGCTTCTGGCTGGAGGTGGAGGCTAAGCCCAGTCAGCTCTATTTGTAGCAGGAGGCATTTCAGCACAGGGAGAAAAGAAGCATGTTGACCTAGGGTCACAAAGACAAGCTCTGCTTCCGCAGTCTGCTGCTTACAAAAGGAGGAGCCTCTGCAAGAACTGGGCTGGGGAGAAGCCGGGATGGCTCAGTGGGTTGAGCGCTCGCTTTGCAACCCCGAGGACCGAGGATCAAATCCCGGCCCCGGCCCATGCGGACCCACATGCTGAACTGGGGATGCCCCCAGTTCGGTTCTCACCGAGGTAAGATTCCAGCCCAGTTCCTGCCCTGTGCAGCCCCACACCCACCTGTGGAATGAAACTATGTGAAAAAAAAAACAAATGATGTGAAACTATGGAGACTGTTTTGGGCCCTCCCCCTTCTCTCTGTCTCTGTATCTATCTATCTATCTATCTATCTATCTATCTATCTATCTATCTACCTACCTACCTACCTACCTATCTGTCAAAAACAATAAAAATAAATCTTAAAAAAAAATAACAATATAAAAAAAAAAAAGAACTGGGCTGGGCCACAGGATGATGGTTCAAATCCCAGAGAGTGATGCTCCACTTCTGGGAGGTTTTCAGAAGATCAAATAAAATATAACAAGAAAAGTACGCAGCCCTATAAACACTGAACCTTTCTCTCATAATCCTGGGAGGTAAAATTTAGCCCATTTATCCCCATTCTGCAGATTTTAAAAACCCGAATGCAACACTTAGAGAAGGTGAGACTAAGGGCTCAAGCAGGATTTCAGCAATATTTGTGTTGCAGACACATCAACATCTCTCATCTCTGGGTTTGACCCGTGCCCCATGGTCCAAGAATATCAGGCTGGGGTGAGGGTAGGGGTGAAGGTGGAGGTGCTAACTTCCCAGAAGCAATCTTCTTTCTGCTCTTTGAAGTGTCATGAAATCGGCTGGAGGCTGCTCTCGTCAGCAGCACCACGTGGGCTGCTGAAAGCACTTTTAGTACCTTCTTTAAAAACAGCCTTATTTTCCTGAGTGATTACCAGCCTGTATCTGATGATCTCATCCCAAAGACGAGAAAGAAGAGTGATGGAAAGCCGGCCTGCAGATGCTCACCCTGTAAACGCTGACTAGCCCCGCCATGCCCGCATGTACGGGGTGCCTGGAACAGCTCAAGCAGGGCTCACCATCGGGGTCAGCTGTGTCTTTTCCAGCTGACAGAGGCTCCCCTTCCAGACTGCATCAGCCTTGATCCCTCAGCTGTGGCCTGGCTTTTGGGGGCTGGGCATGAAGCAAGGGGAAGAAGGGAAGGAGGCTGACTTGAAGTCCTCCTGCTGGCAATCATTCCTTTCATTTCCCAAAACAGCTCTGCCTGGGGCCACTAAAGGAAACAGACTCAGGAGCTAACTTCTAGCCACAAAACAAACGGCCAGCATCCTAGCCAAGGAGGGATTCCAGCCCAGGGCCCTGCCCTGCATCACACCCCACAGCCTCATAGTGCCCCATGCTGCCTTTTGACAGACACTCAGGGCCCACGTTCGCTGGTCCCACCAGGTACCAGGAGGGCTGCCTGATGCTGGACCTGCTGGAAAGACTTCAGCCCACTCCGTTTATGCGGTACTTCTGTCATCCCACACGACATCCCGTGCCTAGTTTCAGTCATTGCCAGGGATGCTACTGTGTAGGGGAAGCCCCTTTTCCTATGGCTCATAGTAGCAAAGAATCCTAAAAAGGAAAGAACCAATGCTGCCAAAGATGTGGTCAAACAGGCAGGCTTACTCATTGCTGCTGGCAGTGGGAAGCAATTGGGCAAGAAATATGCATGTGGAGCTATAGTGATTGCACATCTGCCAATATACTTTAAGGCAATAAATCTAAATAAAACTAAGTCTCACTTATAACATTATCATGGTAGCATTTTCTAAGGAGCCAAATATTAATACATGGAAATCCCATAATATGGAATAGTAAGCCATTAAAAATAATATGTCAGAAGAATTTCTAATGATATGAAAATGCTTTGATTATAGCATTTAATGATAGAACAAGGTAATACAATTGCCCAGATGGTATGATCACAACTGTGTTTAAAAATGAATGAATGAATGAATGAATGGCACATGAGACTTAAGGGTGGAGGTTTGATTTTTTTTTTTTTTAATTAATAAACTTTACTTTTTAGAGCAGTTTAAGGTTCACAGCAAAATTGAGCAAAGGTGCAGAGAGTGCCCATACACCCCCATCCCACACAAGCAAGCCTCCTCCATGGTCAGTATCCCTGGGTGAGGTTCTTTTCCCTACTTCCTTTTTATCCTTCCAAAATGGTCAAATTGTCTATAATGAGAAAATACATTCTATTAGAATGGAAGGAAAGAAAAAAGGGAGAAGAGAGAAAGGAAGCAAAGAAGGGAGGAAGGAAGGAAAAAGAGGAAAGACATGAGGAACTCTTCGTCCCAAAGGGAGAACACAGGCAGGTTCTTGGCTCTTTTGCTTTCTGACACACCTGTTTATTCCACTATTGGAATTCCTCACCATTTTAAATTTGTGAGCTCATTTCCCCTGTCCACACACCTTCTCCAATGGAGGGAAGACCATGTCAAAACTTTCTCAACACCTCAACCCAGAAAACATCACATTCCATCTGGACTCCTAGAGAAGCTTTCTGAACACACATTCCCACTCCCTGTAATTTAGGCAAGTTTTCCTTTTGATGTTGAGTCTTACTCCAACCTGCAGCCTTACTGTCTGGACAGAGATTCTCTGGCTTTAACTAACACAAACTTTCTCTCTTCCTCCCTACCTCCCTCCCTCCTTCCCCAAGGCTCGTGGAGACCTTGACCTACAATGTTGGCCTCCCACCAGCAGGGGGCAGGGTGCTGAGCCTGGGTAGAGGTGCATCTCAGGGTCCACCGTTCCCAATCCAGGAGGACACAGGCAAGTTGAATGAATGGATGCATGGATGGATGAGTTTGAGGCCTATGTTCAGCACTCTCTGAAACTTTATACTGAAAAAATGGTTTTTCTGGGAAATGATGGTGGAATTTGCATGCATTATATCACCTCACAGGAAGCACTGTTGACATCTGGCCTGTTTTAGTCTCTAATACATCAGTCTAAGTGCCAGCTCCACCCAACTGTGCTGCAGAGGAGAGATGCCAGGATTGGGGTTTGCCAACCACACAGCACACAAACTGGACCAGGCTCCTTCCGTCATTCCCCAGGTACAGAATGAGGGGGTGGAATGAACTCCCACAGCCCTTCCATGGTGCTGGTCTATGACCCCATTAAGGATCACTTGAATATATAATGAACTACCAATATGCAAATACTTCCAAAATATGAGACATCTTAGAAGATACATTTTATTTTTTATGTTGTACTTAATAACACCTACAAAGAAATCAGGATATGATCCTTAGAAAATTAGCTCTCTAAACAGTAGAAATCAGCTTCTTGTTATCTTTTTGGTAAGATGATAATACAAGTCTAACCCACAAGCCTTCCTGTGTCACTTATACACACTCAGCCACACATATATATCACACATTCACACATGCATGCATACACTCTCACGCACTCATATGCACCTGTATACATTTTCCATCACCACCATCCTCACACTATTGTAAATGCACATGGAAAAACATTTTAAGAATGGAACCACCCAATAGAACTCAAAAGGGTGAAACTTAGATGTGAATTAGAAGAAAACAGCAGTGTGGAAATGGGGCAACAAGCTCTATGTTGGGACTTAACTTAGATGAAGACTGGGCTATTTTTGTCTTTCTAGGGAGGGAAGCATTAAGGAGCGCAAACTGACTTTTTGCCCAGTGCACTTACTAAAGACGAAGAGGCTTCCTGGCTCTGCTCTCTGATGCTTAAAGTTGTGGCTTCAGCCAAAAAGGCAGGGTGTGCCTCAGAGGCCTCTTTCAAGCACCACAGATAGCATGTTGCTCTCCTAATCTGAGCTGCTTCTCACTGAGTACCAACCTCAGGTGAAGTATGAAATGAAAGGTTGAATATGCTTTGTTTTACTTAATCTGTGCAAAAAACTGCTAGGCCAATATTATCATACCCACTTTATAGATAAGATGACTGAAGTACAGGTGGACAAATATGCTCATCCCCATGCTTAGTTAGAGACCAAGCTGGACTTTACAGCCAGATGCCAGCTCTTTTCTCTGACAACCTTGCAATCCTTTCATCCAGAGGGATTGTGAGGAGTGTGGAAAGGTTGGGAGGGGTGTGGAAGGGTTGAGAAGAGTGTGGAAAGGGTTGTGAGGAGTGTAGAAGGGTTGAAAGGGTGTGAAAGGGTTGGGAGGAATATGGAAGGGTTGGAAGGGTTGGGAAGGATGTGGAAGGGTTGGGAGGGGTGTGAAAGGGTTGGGAGGGATGTGGAAGGGTTGGGAGGGGTGTGGAAGGGTTGGGAGGGGTGTGGAATGTTTGGGAGGAGTGTGAAAGGGTTGGGAGGGGTGTGGAAGGGTTGGGAGGGGTGTGGAATGTTTGGGGGGAGTGTGGAAGGATTGGGAGGGGTGTGGAAGTGTTGGGAAGGACATGGAAGGGTTGGGAAGGGTGTGAAAGGTTGGGAGGGGTGTGGAAGAGTTGGGAGAGGTGTGGAAGGGTGGCCAATGTTCCTTAGATGACAGAAAACATTCCCTGAGGTCTTAGCTCTGCCTTAATATCTTTCTCATCTTTCAAGCCTAGACACCCTGGGGCTTCCTCTCCACTCTGGGCTTACCTGGTATTCTGACAGCAATCTCTTTTTAAATAGTTCCTAAAGGGTGTGGCCTGGCCTGGTGGCTTGGTCTTGTTCCAAATTAAAACTGACCATCCTGTTTTCTGATGACATTTTTCACTGAAACTCTGCCTGACTAGCCTAGTTAAACAAGCCTTTGTCTTAGAGTTCTTCCTCTTCAGTGTAATTTAGAATCTTAGACCCTAACTGATAAAAATCTTTTTAGAGGAAGATTTTCCTTATTTACTTTTTAGTAATTCTTTTATTAGTTTTGGGTGTACAAACAACATAATGATTAGGCATTTACACACCTCAGCTGATAATCCCAGCAACTCTACTACCCATCTGGCACCTTACATAGCTATTACAATACCATTGCTTATATTTTCTATGATGTACTTTACACCATGACAGGATGCAAAGTACAGCATAGGGAATACAATGTGTGTGTGTGTGTATGCATGCACACACACACAGATATACATATACACACACATACATGAGGTCTGACAATTAAGTTCACGAACTTGAACTTGCCACCGTGCACTTTCGTACAAACAATTGGCAGCACTGCACAAACAATTCGGTAAGGTTTCCTAACCTTGGTATATCAGTGCCTCTTAGTTGTGTTCGTGTCAAGACGTGGTGGGATCTTTCTGAGTGATGTTCATTATTGTCATTGCATGTTTTTTTAATTTTTTTCTTTTTATTTATAGAGAGAAGGTAAGAGAGAGAGACAGAGACAAAGAGAGAGATAAAGGGGAGGAGGGCCCAGAACAGTCTCCATAGTTGTACATCATTAGTTGTGGCAAAGTTTCATTCCACACAGGTGGATGGGGGGCCGTGTAGGGCAGGAACTAAACTGGGGGCCTCCTGCATGGGAGGTGAGAACCTTCACTGCCATGCCATCATGGCAGTTATCAGTTGCACCACAATTCAGCATATGGGTTTGCACCAGCCAGGGCTGGTAATCAAACTCCAGACCTCACGAATACAAAGCAAGCACTCAACCACTGAGCTATCCCGGCACCCCATATTGTTGCATGTTTTTGTGTACCATTGCAAGTATGTCAGAGCTAGAATTAGAGAAACAAACATTACATTTCTTGTTAAACTTGGCAAGAGTGGAAGTGAAATCAGGGACGTTAGTCCAAGTTTAACCATAAATGTCATGGAGAAAATGTCCATAAATGTCCATAATGTCATGGAGAAAACAACAGTGTACAAATGGATTAAACATTTTTCTGAGTAAAGAGAAAGTGTCACTGATGAAGAGAGGTCAGGGTGGCCAGTAATGAGCATAACTGATGGAAACGTTGCAAAAATTCATCAGATTGTACATCAAACTTGTTGGCTGACTGTGAGAAGCATAGCAGACAAAGTAAACATCAACAGAGAAACAGGAAAATCCTAATAGTTTGGAAGATCTTGGCAAGAGAAAAGTACGTGCAAAAGTGGCCCCAAAGAAGCTCATCAATGAACAAAAGCAAAGGAGAGTTGAAGTTTGCCAAGACCTTTAGGAGAGGCAAGATGATGTTTTGGGCCATATTAATACTGGTGATGAAACATGGGTGTACCAATATGACCCTGAAACAAAGCATCCAAGTGCACAATGGAAGTCCTCCAATTCTCTGTGACCAAAATAGTTCTGTCAGTCTAAACCAAGTCAAAACAATGTTGCTAACTGTTTTTTTATATCAGAGATTGTTCACTATGAATTTGTACCAACTGGACAAACAGTGAATCAAGTTGACTATATGGAAGTGCTGAAAATATTGCATGAAAAAGTAAGACAAAAATAACCTGAACTGTTTGCCAACAAACCATAGCTCTTGCATCATGACAATGCATATGGCAATGTTTGTGAGGCTGTGTTTCGCCAATAAGCAACTAACTGTATTGAAACACACTCTCTTCTCACTTGATCTGGCCCCCCAATGACTCTTTTCTTTACCCAAAGATAAAAAAACTATTAAAAGAAATTTTAATAACATTCAGGACATCAAGGGTAATGCAATGTCAGCTGATGGCCATTCCAGAAAAAGACTTCCAAAATTGTTCTAAAGGGTAGACTAGACATTGGCATGGGTGCATAGCATCTGAAAGGAAATACTTTGAAGGTGACCATAGTGATATTCAGCAATGAGGAATGTAGCAGTTTTTCTAGGATGAGTTCACGAACTTCATTGTCAAACTTTGTATATAGGATCTGGCAGAAGTAATACCCCTTTATGATGAGCTGGTAATCTATACCAAATCTTTTATTACAACATAAGCATACAGTTCCGAAATATAACATACCACACTAAAACACACTATACTATATAAAAAGGGTACAACTTCTGCTGGACCTGTGTGTGTGTGTGTGTGTGTGTGTGTGTGTGGTGTGTGTATACACATATGTATATATGTATGATACACACACACACACACATACACACATACATGGTAAAAGTGGGCATCCTCATTTTATTCCTGATCTTAAAGAGAATACTTTTAGCTTTTCTCCATTAAGTATGATATAAGCTGTGGGTTTGTAATATGTGACCTTAATACGTTGAGATATGTTCCCTGTTTCTATTTTGTTGAGAGTCTTTGTGTGTGTGTGTGTGTGTGAAATTTATTGGGGTGACATTGATTGGTAACAACTAGATAGTTTCTGGATGTACAAGTCCACATCACATCACCCATGCATCGCATTATGTGCTCACCACCCAGAATCAGCTCCCTTTCCATCACCATATATCCAGTGTCCACTCCCATCCCACACCCCCAACTCTCCCTCCCACCTCCTCCCCTTCCCTCAGGCAATCATCCAGCTATTGAGTGTGTCCATAGGTCTCTGTGTCTTTGTTACTTTCAGTTTTATATTCCACCTATAAGTGAGGTCATATGTTTCCTGATTCTTTCAGTCTGACTTATTTCGCTTAATAAGATGGTCTCTAGGTCCATCCATGTTGTCACAAATGACTGTATTTCATCATTTCTTAT
>PVKE010016863.1:0-31465 GCA_004027555.1 Craseonycteris thonglongyai | reverse complement strand
CTTAAAAAAAAAAAAAAAAAAAAAAAAGCCCCTTAAAATTTAAACAGAAAAGAACACTGAAAGGAAGTGTCCCAGGTGGAGTGGGTTGGAATCACCCTGTTGAAGACGCTCCTTCCCCAGCTGTACCTTTTTCTTGGATTTTCACTCTTGTTCCTCCTGCTATGAGCCTAAGGCCAGCCTGTACCTACATGAATCCTGTTCTCTTGTATTCCATAGCACAGATGAAATTGTTTCAAAATGTTTAAAACCCTAAGAGTGGGGATGCTGGGATAACTCAACAGATTGAGTACTTGCCTTGCAACTGCAAGGTCCAGGGATCGAATCTCGGCCCTGGCCCATGCAAACTCATATGCTGAACTGGGGCGCACCTCCCAAGTGGAAGGCCCCCAGTCTGGTTCCCACCCCACATGGCCTCACATCCACCTGTGTGGAATGAAACCATGTTGAAACTAATGATGTACAAGTATGGAGACAGCTCTGGGTCCTCCCCCTTCTCTCTGTCTCTCAAACAATAAAATAAATCTTTAAATAAAATAAAACCCTAGGAGAAAAGGACAAAGAGCATCATGGGGGGGGAGGAATTAAGTTTACAAAGTAGAGCTTTATTTTCTGTCCTGCCAGCGCTAGCTAAATTACTTAACAGAATCATAGACTCTTGTCCTTGTTGTTGTAAGCATTTGCATAGAGAAGGGAAGTAGTTGTGTTAAATTAGGTAATGGGTTTATCCATTCCTGCAAATCATAGGTTTCAAGTTCCCATCAGTGCAACAGAAAGACAGACAGAAAAAGAAACAAACAAAAACCAGTTCAGGGACATAAGCTTTTCCCCATGGGTGAAACCAGGAGTAATTTTCTTGCAGAGGTGAATTGTATCTGTAATTCTCCATTATAATATGATGGTGAATATATCTTTTATTGCATGAGGCTCTGGTTTTCTGTTTGCATCAATCTAAAGAATCCATTCACCTACACATACCTCTAGGTGTAGTAGCTGGTTTTCTTCCCCATTCAGAAATAAGTTTTTAGGCCTGTTTTTCCAGGTTTCTAGGCCTATTTTTCCAGGTTTCTAGGAAGTCTTCTTTCTGGATCCTTAATGTACTTGATTTCTAGTCATAACAATAGTAGTCACTTAAAACTCCTTTTTTGTTGTTGTTTGTTTGTTTGTTTGTATGTGGTTTTCCAACTACAGTTCTCCAATTTCCTGATACCAACTGAATGTCCTATAATTCAGTTCTGACACTAACTCCTAGAGTTAGCACAGCCCCTACTGTTTCAGGTCTCAGCCCCATGAGACTACCCCCATTTCAGATGCCAACCACAAATTGGGTCATCAGGCTACCTGCACTTCTCCCCAGCCAACTACAAATTCAGAGGTTCCCATGACTCACCACTTAGGTTTAGTAATTCACTAGAATGTCTCCCAGAACTCAGGAGAGTGCTGTATTTAGGATTACAGTCTATTCATAATAATCAAGGATACAAGTGAACCCCAAGTGTCCCGAGCATGGGAAGCTCTGTCTCTGTGGAGTCAGGGTGTGCCACTCTTCAAGTACATAAATCTGTTCACCAACTAAGAAGCTCCCCAAACCTCATCATTGGGAGTTTTTATTAAGGTTTCATTACATAGGCATGAAGGATTAAGTCATTGGCCATTGGTGATTAAACTCAATCTCTAACCCCTCTCCTCCTGTGAAATTGGGGACAGGGCTTACAGTTTTTCTGGCAACCAGCCCTATCCTAAAGCTATCTGGATGTCCTTCCACCCCCACCAAAAGTCCCTCTATTAACAAACTGAGATATAATGGAAAGGGGCTCATTATGGATAACAAAAGACATTCCTATCTCTTAGGAAGGTCTAAGGGTTTTAGGAGCTCTGTGTCAGGAACTTGGGCAAAAACCAAATATGTATTTTGTATTATACTTATATCTATGATTGACTTGATGTCCAAATTAGAAGAAAATAAAAGGTCTCTCTTCCCTCTCTTTTGTGATCAACAGTCAGCATTTCATGAGGGTAAGGTATATTTAAAACGTGCTGCTTCACTGGGTGTGGATAAGTCTGTTCCCTGTAGCAAAGCAAGGAGTCAGGGGGAGGTGGGGATGACATGAAATGCACTCCCTATTGGAAATTGTTGCTTCCATGGGCCAGAGGAGATGTTTAATTAGCTACTAACTATGTAGTCAGTTCAGAACAGAAATCCTTGAAGGAAAAGACAGAGCAGGATTTCTGAAACTCTATCCTAAATAATTCTTTGCTGTGATAGACTACCCTGTGCATTGTAGAATGTTTAGCATCATCCTGGCCTCTGCCCACTATATGCCAGTAGCATATCACCCTCTTCCACAACCATGACAATCCAAAAATGTCTCCACACATTACCAGACATTAAATCTGGCAAAATCCCCTCTAGTTAAGAACCAAAGCTATGATGAGTAGTATAACTATAGATGTAAGTTCCTAAAAACAGTTCTATCTTTTGGAGCAAAAGTCAAGTCCTGATTCTAGAAACGAGGTCTAGAACTGTCATTCTCATTGATTTACTTCCTGTCTGAATACTAAAGGGCCCCCTTTTATAATCATTGTTACACAGATGGTAGCGAAGGATCTAACCTGACTCACTTGTCAAAGAACGGACTCTCAGTGTCAATGGCCTCGATGTTTTCAGGTAGCCTGTGTTGGAAGTGGATACATGCATGTGTGTGAATGTTTGCACCAACCTTTGTATATAGTTTATCATGTGACACTTGTCAAGGTTATAAGGATTACAGGTTGTAGAAAATTAGCTGGGAAAAACTGGACTTAAGCCAGACAGGAACAATTAAAATACTTATTTTCTTCCTCATGTGACCCCAACAATTCTCCTGACTAAGATTGTTCTTGTTGATCTTTCCCTATAAGTGGTCATTATAGCAGATGAAGGTACTAGACAGTTTAGAAAGGAATGGTCAAGTGAATAAATTTCAGTTCAAATTTACAGCTAAGCTACTGTCATATCCAGACAACAAAAGTCAGATATGAAATCTAGTGTCTTTTTAGAGTTTTGAATTTGCAGAACCAACTCTCAGACAGCTATCTCTTCTAGGTGCTTTGTATACAATTAGGATTGACTGCTGCAAATGTTTGGCCTTTGTAATTAATTGGTTTGTGATCCAAATAAGTAAGCTTTCTGTAGGTGAGGTTAACTGAAAGAAAGTAGTGTTCTACTCAAAGTGGTTTTACAACACGCAACAACAAAGCTCAGGGCTCTTTATTAAACAGTTAATTTTAACTGTTAATATTGTCAGCTACTAGAATTTGAAATAATTATATAAGATTAGATCAGGGTTTAGAGAAATAAAAGTAACTAGGTCAATTTTTCTCTAGTCCTGAACTTTTGTAATCTATTCTAACATAGTCTTCTCTTACTTGAGAAGTAATTATCCTAAGTCACTTTTTAACTGGTAGTGCATTTATTGACTGTCAGCCACTTCATCAGTCTGCTTTAAGCATAAAACTCACCTTTATTTTGTCTTCCTAGTATCCTTTCTTCCTGCATTTGGGAGATTTAACACTTTTATAATATACCAAGAATATAAAACATTTTTTCAATTAAAAAACTGCTTTTTGTTGTGATCCACATCCCATCACATTGTGGGAGCTTGGGGGGAAAGCATTCAGATTAAGCTTCTCTCAAAAGTAGTGACTTGCTTTACCTTCTTGTTCACAGAGTTTCAGTTATGAAAGTATAATGTACAATTCATCTTTCTCTACTGTAGATTTCTTTATTGCTTTCTGTTCCTTTTCATCTGTTTCTGGTCTTTAATCACATTTATTACTGGTACCAAATTTTTTTCTAAAAAGTATCATTATACTTTTCATTAGCAATTTTTATGATCATGTCTAGAAGTTTACAGATGTGTTTCTTTTTTATCACTAAGTGATCTATGCTATTGAAGAGTCTCTTGGGATATTATTATAGGAAGGTCATCAAGATCTATAGCATCCTTGGCAAAATTACTTAAGCATCCTATTGTAGACATCATCTGTGATAAATCCTCTGCATGTTGTAATTCTCTGATTAGTGCAATCATGTTTCTTAGATTCTAATTCATTGAGTAGACTATATGGAGCAGAGTGTTTATGAAGGAAATAGATTTGAAAGTTACTTCTCCTAGCAATAAAGTGGATATAAATCTTGTGATCAGAGAAAACTTATTCATAAAAAGCTTCGTATTCATCAACATCTATTTCTTTTTTAAAAATAATTTTACTGAGGTCTAATTACATATAGGAATTTACTCACTTTAAATATGTAGTAATTTTTAGTAAATTTACCAAGATATACAACCATCACCACATTCTAGCTTTAGAACATTTTCATCATCCCAATAAGATTTCTTGTGCCCATTTATAGTTATTCCTATTCCGACTCCAAGCCCCAGTCCACTGGTAATCTACTTGCTGTTACTATAGATACACTTTTTGTGGACATTTCATATAAATGGAATTATATATATATGGTCTTTTTTGTCTGGCTTCTTTCCTCATCTATTTCTTCTGATGGTGTTTGCCAAATTGGTATGATATCATTTATTAGCTCCCAAATTCTAAATAGTCTTTTTAGCTTTTTTAGTTTTGGGGTTTTGTTGTTCTTTTTATCGCCTCTTTATCCTTTTCTATGACAGTTGTATCAATTTTTCTTTATCTTTATAGATTCTTCTAGAATTTCAGTCTTCCACACATATGTATAGTATTTAGTCAGAATCTAATCAAGAGACAGACTCCACACAGTAATTTGAATAGGGAAAGTTTGATATAAAGAATTATTAACTATAATGGGGAATCACGGTAATGGGAAACTGGCTCATAAAGATTAAAGAGAATGGTAAAGCATACAGGAATAGCAGATACAGGCAGCAGCCACTATCCTTAGGGCTGAGATAGAGCACTGAGGTAGGAACAGATGTAGAAGAGGGCCACATCCCCAAGGCTGCGATTCAGACCTCCTGGCTCACTGGGTGGTAGAGAAGTTCTCTGGAGCTGCTGAGCTTGCCTGAGAGAGTGCTAGTGTACGCTGTCTACAAGGTGCTATGCCAATGGCCCTCAGCAGGAACCCATTCTCTGAGGTACTGGAGGAGGCTTCTCCCAGGAAGGTGCCATGCCTCAAAGCTAAAGGGTGCTGGGGCAAGTGCTTCATGAGAGGTGACACTTGCTGTGAAGTCTTCCCAGGAGGTGTCAGGGGAAGCTGTTTATGACAAGTACCACTAGTGGCACTCTGCTGCAAAGCTGCCTGAAGACCTGCTTACCCAGTGGGGAGTTAGATGCACTACAGGAATCTGCCTAGGGGAGCACACTAGAGCCTTCAAGAGAAACCCCTTCCTCCTCCAGTGTCTCTCCAGTGCCCTCTATTGACTAAGCTTAACATCACACCAGCGGCAAAAGATTGTTAGAAGTCCAGCAGACAACAAGATGGGCAGGTTTGAAGCTGTGAAAGACAGCAATAAATTCATAACTGGCACAGTATATAAAGAGGAAAATTTATGGACTGTATTTTCTGACAAGTTTTTAAATTGTATCTAATTTAAGGTAATGATTGCTTCTCCCCACACTCTCCCCTTTTTAGTAATTTTTTTCCCTTTTCAAACAAGAATCTTGGGGTTCTCCATTCTGAAAGTATTTCCTCTTGGGCCAGCAGTTACAGAAAATTTATTGGAGTTGGTTTCTAGATGTGCTGGGTATCGCCTTATCTGCTAGAAGGAAAGCAAGATGGAAGGAAACCAACATCATATGGGCAAGTACCGTATTTTCCGGCGTATAAGACGACCGGGCGTATAAGACGACCCCTTAATTTTACAGTTAAAACATAGGTTTAGGCCTATATTCGCTGTATAAGACTACAGCCTCGGAAGTGGGGGGTAGTCTTATACAGCGAATATAGGCCTAAACCTATGTTTTAACTGTAAAATTAAGGGGTCGTCTTATACGCCCGGTCGTCTTATACGCCGGAAAATGGGTAAATTCTGAAATTGAATTTATGCCTCACTTATTTTAAAAATTAGATTTTGCTACGGTACCAAGGTTTTAACTAGTTCTTCCCTGATTATCCCAGTACCACTGTATGGACATGTAAAAATTCTTATAACATGTCATTATTTTTGTTGTTATTATTTGTTTGGATATTTTTGAACTTTTCCAGTCACTAGTAATAGCCTTGTCTTATTAAAGCATCAGAAGCTTTTGAAATCAGTTCTTCTCAATCTATCAATAAAAAGTTTTATAATTATGTTACCTTGCATTTGGAAGGCAAGCTTCTCAGACTTCTTTCTAAAGTACTTTCATTTGGGGTACATTTGATGCATCCAGATAAAAAGCTTCTTCCTCTCTCTTTATTCACTAATTATCTTAGATCCTGGTCTACTTTTATTCAGATCCTTGACTAGTGTTCCAACCACTGTAATCTAATCATCTGCCAGAACCTACTAGAGAGTCAACAGGGTGCAGCAGAGGCCCACTACCCACAACTTGACCAGTGTCAGGTATCATGTCCCTTTTGATATCAGGTGAGGCATCACATCTCCACTCCTGGGGTAAGATTCTCACATCCAAACCTGTTCGGTCTTCTGCACTCTTGGAAATATTTATGACTAGCTAGGAAGTCATTACATCTCTGGAAAAAGGAGGAACATGTATGACTTGACTACCTTCTCCAAGGAGGAGGAGAGACTGCTTTTTATCTGTAAAAGACTTTCTTTCTGTGAAGATAAAGAATCATTAAATAGTTTTTATGAAGGTGATGGATGCCTTAGCACCCAAACACTTCTCTGATGTGCAATGTTTTCTTTAATAGCCTGACCTAAAGTAACAACATTAGTTATTTAATAGCTCTTATTTCAAGGATATTTGTCTAAGAGTTTTTCTCATTTTTCTTTTCTATTACTCCCAAACAGGCTAAAATTTGCTTTTTGCTTTTAGCCAATCAATCATTGACTTAGGAAATGTTTTCTAAAAACCTATTGTGTAAAATCACTCTGAGGGTTTTAAGGACAAGGCAAGACTTAAAGTACAATGAAGGGCAGTGCAAGTGTTATTTAAGTAAATCTTACAAACGAAATGGTTTATGAAAGTCTACTATTGCCTAGAAATTTTTTTTTTCTCCATTAGTACTATTTAGAATGAAAGACAACTATTATAGCAGTATAGTATATTGGGATCTGGATTTTGGTGGTGCATAGTCAGACAGATAATTATGATATATATGAACTTCTTTGTTAAATACAATAAAATTTGTTATTTACCAGTCAAAAAATTTGTTGCTTTATTAAGTTTTTCTGTGCTTAGAGAACATACAAAAATTGACAGATTTCAATTCTCTTATTTATGTATATAACTTTGAAGACATTGATTTGTCAGGAATATTATTTGAATATATGCTTGTGAACAGAGCCCTGTGTTAAGTATTTTAGAGCTAAACAGAAGAATTAAACATGATCTCATTTCCTCAAAAGGATATTTTATAATCTAATGGTACATACAAAAAATAGAGAGAGAGGAAATGTGAAGAACAATTGAGCTACTCATGGCCAAGTGCAGAGTGATGTCATGTAGGCTAGTGCTCTATTGAAGGGCTTAAATGCAGTAGATTGATCATTATGTAGGTTTAATTAGGAAAAGAAGGTCTTTTCACTGGACATCAAAGAAATGAAGGATGAGACTTATCAGAACAGTCTTGTTTTTATGACTTGAATAGGTTCTATCTGCCTTTCTTGAATATGACTGCTGTATTTCACATTCTCCCCATCAAAAGTATTTGGGTAGATGAGGTCTCTGAAGTTCAGGCATACCACTGTGAGAAATCCTCTTCAAAATTCTTTATCAAAACTATGCTTTGGAAAGTCTGCTGTAGTTTTCTGTAATTATGCCTCAGAGTTCCATAGTAAAGATCATGTGAATAGCTCCATGAAAATCTGCTGGTTACCAAACATCTCCAGGGAGCTGCCAAGCCATAAAGACATTCTAATCTTCCCTGTGCTACCAGACAGGAAGAAAATCTTTCCATGAAGCTTTTTAAAGGATATAGTAAACTTCTTATATTCAAGGGCAATAGCAATAGTGATCAGATGTAAGACAAAGTTCCAATTCCACATACATTTAATGAATAACCTGTATGATCTAAGTTCTATGTTAGGTACTGATTCTGATATGAAGAAGAGTTAGATAGAGTTCTTGCCTTTGACAGTTTATTATATAAAAGGGTGCAAGATTTAGAAAATGAGGGAGAGAGATTGTAGTAATTTATTTTATGTTTCTGCTTGGTAGATGATATGTCTTGTATGGCTTAGGATGCTTCCTTTTATTTTCACTGTTTTGCACCAAGTCTAAGCTTGTTATTTCACCTGGATTTGTAGCTACTTCGACTGTCTCAATACCATGCTTAATGTCACTAATTAGCCTGGTTGTGACTTGAACAGAGCCAAACTATAAACTGTGTATAGAGCTTCACCTGGACTCTGCTCCTTATGCTGTGTAGAATGTAGCACCTAGCTGCTACCCTGAGTGCTTAGCTGGCAATAGCTTAGAGTGGTTTCCATTATTATCCCTTACCTCCTCCATTTCCATTTTCTACTCTCCTTATCTCTGGTTCCATTTAGATGCTGACATCAGAAGGAGCACAACCTCAAACAACAAGTCCTTGATTTCTTCCCAATCCTTGTAAGTATTTAAAAAATAAAATAAAATAAGACCCAGTTCTTGGCTTATGGATGGAAAAGGCCATGGATGAAACCATCCAAATTCACAAAGAGGCAAGGTTAAAGTGATAGGCGTGCCTGATGGTGGCAAGCCCACGGGATGAGAGCAGAAGATTGTGGTTCAAACAGGGTAGGCTCTGATGGAGGCAAAGCTCAAAGTGTAGATAGTTTCTTTTCTCCTGAGTGATTATTCCACAGGCCCCCAGAAGATTAGGTCTCAAAAGAGAGAATAGTGATCATGATTTCTGATCATAAAAATCAAACTGAACAGGTTCCATATTGCAGTCTCAACTAGGGGAAATAGTTGCTCATTTGGGAGCAACAATAACCCTTTGTAGTCCACAAGTAATTTACTCTTATAAACAGGCATTATAATCCCCATTTTGCAGTAAAGAAATTGAAGTATAGAGAAAGGAAGTTGATACAGAATTAACTAGCTGTGCCATGCTATGCTAGTGAATGGAATTTGAGCCTAAAACTTAAGACTATGAGACCAGCATATTTTCCCACTATAACACATGTCTAAAGAAGATGAGAAAAGAAGCTTAGTAGACTGGGTGTGCTATGAGTGTTCTCTCAGTCCAGAAGTCACTGCAAATGGTATTGGATTCTAAATTTTTTTTTTTTTTTTTTTTGACAAAGAGAGAGTGTGATACAGAGACAGAGAGAGAACTGAATTGGGGGAACTTCCCAGTTCAGCACATGGGTCCGCAAGGGTCAGGGCTGGGATTTGATCCTCGGTCCCCGGCGCTGCAAAGTGAGCGCTTAACCCACTGAGCAATCCCGGCTTCCCTGGTATTGGATTCTAAAGGGAAGGTTTCCATCTTCCTGTCTTTTCTCTATGCTCAGCCTTCCTTGAATTCCTCCTTTCCAGCTCCCACTGCTTCCTGCACTCCACATCTGCTGAGGCAGTGGCCATGGGGCTCCTGAAGCAGTTTGAGGGGATGCAGCTCCCAGCCGCCTCGGAGCTAGAGTGGCTAGTTCCAGAGCATGATGCCCCTCAGAAGGTAGATTCTTCAGTTCTTTTTCTCTACCCACTGTCCAGCCCCAGAAGGTTGTGAGCCTTTCTGATGTTCTACTTTGTCGCATGTCCCCAGTCTAGAGTGAGCCTCGTGTTTTCTTCCTTACTCACAGAAGCCATTCATTACAAATTTGTTGAATGAATGAATGAATAAATAAATGCTTACCTAGGTTTTCCCTAGCAATTGTCAAAACAGAAGATAGTGGCTCCTTCACTGTCTTTATTTCGCATAGTTTGCTCCTTTAGACCCAGAGGCAGAACTCCTATGTTGTGACCACCTCAGAGACACTCAAAAAGCAAATTGTTTAGATTCATCTTTGCTCTGCAGTTGAGTAAGGCATGAAGCACCCTGGAATACCAAGGGTCCTGGGGTAGATTCAGGGACAGCATCAGCAATGAGTGCTACCACACTAGGATGCTGTTTCTGTTCCTTTTGCTTCTTGAAACTTAAGGCCCTCACTTACAGTAGCCTGGTGCCTTATGGTTTCAAGGGCCAAGATTCCTTAAAGCCCTTACCTGCGATGTTCTTGAAATGTCTTTATTGACTACGCATCTGTCATGGCCAGAAGGATCAAACATATGTGTTCCCCCAGACTGCCCATGTTAGGTCACCCTGTGTTTTCCCCTGCAGCTCCTGCCCATCCCCGACTCACTGCCCATCTCACCAGATGATGGGCAACATGCTGACATCTACAAACTGCGTATTCGTGTTCGTGGCAACCTGGAGTGGGCCCCACCCCGGCCTCAGATAATTTTTAACGTTCATCCAGCCCCAACGTAAGTAGCCAGTGGCTATGCCCGTTGAAAAACAGATACATTCTCTTGGGATTGTCAGAGCTGTCTTCTCACCCTTTTGTGCCTGCCTTTGGCTGTACATCCCACACTGTTCTAAGAGGGCGAGGGTTACTCACCACATCTGTTAATCCTCCCATTCCTTCCCAGAGCTACCTAGAAATGAGGTCTTCATTGCTGGCCTTCCCAACCTTCTGTCTTCCTCTCAATAGTTTCATGGGCTTATTGAGTTTTCTTCATCTTTTTAAGATGGGGAATGCTTTTCTTTCCTATTGTTCTCTCATTATTTCTTCTTACATTTGTACAGAAAGTGTGGTTCATTATTGGGGAGAGTCATTGCCTAGACCTGAATTCTAACCTTATAATACATGGTTTGAATGAATTGGTTCTCCAAAAGTTAAGCTTGTCTAACTCTAAAAATAGTTGAATTTTCCTCTCTGCCCATCCTTAACAAGGGCCTAGTTTTTGTACCCTCATCCTTTACATCTCTAAGGCCTCGTACAGCTGGTATCCTCCAGTTCCTTTTCTTCCCCTTTCCTCAGAAGGAAAATTGCTGTGGCCAAGCAGAATTACCGCTGTGCAGGATGTGGCATCCGGACTGACCCTGGTGAGTATCTTTTCTGACCCTCATACTCGTGCACACACTTGGGTGAGGGGGCTGATCAGAGAAGTAGTAAGAGGAGGGGACAAAGCAGAATTGGGGAAAAGGAAGGAAGGGGCCTGGAAGGGAAGGATAGAAATGGGCAAGAACACTGACAATCAGAGGGAAATTATTTCTGAGAGCACATTACTGGAGTTGTATGCATGAGAAAATTGGGTATTTTCGGCTAGGTTCTTAGAGGCTGGATCTTACCAACTCTGGGAATGTTGATTTCCTGAGTGACCTCCAGGGTGGCACACAGAAGCCACAACTTCCACTATGTGGGTTTCTTTTAGCTTTGGGAGCTCAAACAGAGGTGGCTAGAGTCCACTGGCCACCCCTTCAGGCTCTTTCAAAAGGAACAGCAGAGCTGCCCCCCTAGTTTATAGATGGGAAAACTACATCTGACCTTTTGACTCCCCCTATTTTTCCAGATTATATCAAGCGTCTACGGTACTGTGAGTACCTGGGCAAGTACTTCTGTCAGTGCTGCCATGAGAACGCCCAGATGGTTATCCCCAGCCGGATTCTGCGCAAGTGGGACTTCAGCAAGTACTATGTTAGCAATTTCTCCAAGGACCTACTCATCAAGATCTGGAATGATCCTCTCTTCAATGTGCAGGACATCAACAGCGCCCTCTATAGGAAGGTCAAGCTGCTCAATCAAGTCCGGGTAAGACCCTTGAAAAGGTCACATCGAGGTTACCTTTCTCATCCCTTCCCTGTGTTTGTACAGGCTTTCTCAAGATCACTGCACTGCTCTCTGTCACCTTGTCAGAGCTGTAACCATCTCATCATTCACACTTCCTCTATGTACTTTCTCTTGCTGCTTCCAGGTATCTGTTTAGTTAGAGTCCGAAACCTGCCAAGGCAGCTCTAAAGTTATAGGTAACACTCAGCGGCAAAAACAGGATTTCTCCCTTCACTGAAAATATTGTGACTGGAGACTAGGGTATTGGGTGGGAAGTTTGAATTCTGGATTTCTCAGCACCTCCTAATTGTGTATGTAATTTGGGCAGACCTAGCAGAGGGACCTTCCTTGACGGGAGGTCACAGTGAAGAGAGTTGTTGAGTTACAGGTAGAGAACAATCTGGCTCTGGCTGCTGTGTGCAAAACTTGCAGACTCCCAGGGCCTAAACGTACTGGTCTAACAGTTGTTTCTCCTTTTTATACCCCACTCCTGCCTCCACCCCCCACTACAATGTCTGCCTCCTCAGCTGCTGCGGATCCAGCTGTATCACATGAAGAACATGTTCAAGACATGCCGACTGGCCAAAGAGTAAGTCTTGGTGTGGAGACGAGAGGTGTCTGGCTGAATTAATGTTGAAAGAAACATGTCCCAGCAGTTGGGCCTTGTTATATGAAAAAGGAGAGTAGGGGGATCTTACAGAAAATTCCCGAAATGGTAAGTGAGAAGACTAAAGCAGTAACTGTATCTGAATCCTCTCTGGAAAGAAATCTGTGGTGATTTCATCCAGGGCAAGCTCACCACTCTTTGCAAGCTGGCATGCATCACTCTGCACAAAAGTCACTTCTGCCATCCATGCACCTGGTAGTGTAGGAGGGTTGAGGTGGCCTAGAACACCTGGGTTGGTCAGAAGTTGCCCACCCCCATTACCCCTGCATGGAACCCTTGTTCTTCCCTATCCCACTTCGGGATAGAGATCCTTTGACTCAGATGTGCCACACGAGGTATTCATTTTCTGCTCCCACCTACTTCCCCTCATCTCTTGTAGCCTTCTGGATTCCTTTGACACTGTACCAGGCCATCTGACAGAGGATCTCCACCTATACGCACTGAGTGACCTGACTGCAACCAGGAAGGGAGAGCTGGGGCCCCAGCTTGCTGAGCTCTCCCGGGCAGGGGCTGCCCACGTGGAGCGATGCATGGTAAGAAAGTTCCATTTTAGTGAGTGACTTGACCTAGGGATATGGGTTGTAGGGTGGACCCAGTGTTCTTGCCTCTTAGTTCCATGAACTTGAAATGGCCTGGGTCAACACTTTGAGGAAAACTGGACAGGGCTGCTATTCCCTGGGTTGAACAGCTACATCATCTAGATCTAAAATTAGAAGAGGGTTTGCTGGCATTACCCCTGGGTAACCAGGCAGTTTTAAGCTGACCTTCATTAAAGCATTGTCATGTGGGAGGGGAACCTGGATTAACATCTGAAGAGGGGCTGGGTCTTGGCTTTATCGTTTTCACTCAGGACCAAGGGAAATGCTTTGCCCTTTCTGAGGTAAGCCTCAATTTTCTTGTCTCTAAAATGAAGATAATAATACACACTGTCCTTTCTTAATATTTTTGAGTGTTGATGAAATAATTTATGTGAAAGCATTTTGTCAGCTCTTAAGTATTCTGTAGATTCAAATTATTGTCCTGAAATACTCAACATACCAGAAATTCAGTAATTCCGTTTTTAGTTTCCCTTTTGAAAATATGCCCAGTTTATATTGCTGAGATAGTCCCAGAATTACAGCTAAAAATGGGGGCATATGCAGAGATACTGTGTAGCAGGGGCAGTTGGAAAGATTTAGTTATAACATGTCTCAAGGCTGGGTATTAGTTTGGAGAAATTTTCTTCCCTTCACATTTTATCTTAATTGTCTGTGGTTCCTACTTCAAAGTAAAATTATTACCCAGACTGAAATTTTTTCTTTAGAAACCCTTTTGTGGCATTGTTCCTCCTTCCTTTTCATCTCTTCATTGAGAACCACTCTTGTAGCTGGAATTTCTCAAACCCATACCTGTCTTACCTCCACCTTAACGCTTTGTCTAAACTGCCCAGCACAGGCCCTAGTTTGGCTGTCATGCCTCTAAGTCCGGCCCCTGTTTCATTTCTGAAGGCAGTGGAATACCTTAGAGACCACTCAGATTTTGTGCCAGTTCATTTTGCTGTCTGTCCCTTTCCTCCCCAGCTCTGCCAGGCCAAGGGCTTCATCTGTGAATTCTGTCAGAATGAGGATGATGTCATCTTTCCTTTTGAGCTCCATAAGTGCCGGACCTGTGAAGGTGAGGGCTGTGCGCCAGGTGTGGCGTGGGAAAGTAAGACTGAACACAAAGCTAATTTACTTCCCCTCAGCCACCCCTATTAGTAAGAGTTTGGCTTGATTCAGCAACTCCCTATGTTTCGCCACAGGCACACTGAGACAGGGTGGCACAAAGGGGCTGTGGCAGAGACTTCCGGCTTGAGATAATACAAATTGTTTTCTTCTCTCTCACCTTCCCAACCTGAATAGAGTGTAAAGCATGTTACCATAAAGCTTGTTTCAAGTCTGGAAGCTGTCCCCGGTGTGAGCGGCTGCAGGCCCGGCGGGAGTTGCTGGCCAAGCAGAGCCTGGAGTCCTTCATGTCCGACTATGAGGAGGAACCCGCTGACGCCTTGGCCCTAGAGGCTTCTATCCTGGAGACCACCTGAAGGAAGCACATGGAGCTCTTACGCTAGGGGCTAGGGTCACACATAATGCAGAACTGAGCCAGCCACCCTTTTAAGGACTTCCCCCACTGTTTTTTTGTTTTTGTTTTTTAATTATTTTTTATTACTTGTCTAATGTTCATATATAGCCAACCTTTGTTAGGTTGGTGGGGTCCAGTCTTTTGGGACAATTTGTAGATACCAGGTATTTCCACGAGAACTGACGCATGTGTCCTTAAGCGAAGCTTCTAGTGCCTCTGTCAGGGGAGTAGACGGTGAGACCCAATTCTTCTGACATCCACGGCCTTCTCCACTTGGACCAGATCTGGTTTCAGCTGCATTTTAAGTATCATTTCCAGTTTTGTTTTGTTTTAGTTCTAGAGCTTCTGAGCCAGGCCTTTCTCAACCAACTCACTTCTCCTTTGCTGCTGAAACAGGAGGGTGGAGTTTTCTCTCTCAATCCTGAAAGAGGGTCGGACTGTGCCCTGAGGAGAAGCAGCAAACAATGGGCTACCTTGTGAACATTCTGTCCAGCTTACTTAGGTATTTCCGAGGCCATAAAATCAGCGTAGCATTATTGCTACTCTGAGATCCACAGAGACCTCAAAGAGGCAGCCGTGGCTTCCTCATTTGAAGTATTCTCAGCATAGATGTGACAGCTGACTTTATCCTGGTGGGCTTGAAGCAAGAACAGAACTGATACTCAGACTGGGCATATTCATAGCCTTACACCAAGCATAAGTGAGGCTATGCTTCTGTTGCCTAAGGAGAATTTATTCAGTCAGAGGAGCTATTGGCCTCCTTTGAAGTGATAAGGTCCGTAGCTCTGGTCCAGGTATGATCTTTCAAACTCAGGCAAGTCCCTGATGCCATCCTAAACTGAGGACAGGAACCCCATCCACTATCTTACTTGTGTCCTCTTGCTACTGTGTCCTCTGTTAGATAGTCACTGTGGTTCTGAGTAAAAGCATGACCCAATTCCCCTCTCTCTCTCTCTGCCCTTCCCATGACACAGCCAGGACCCTCCGTGGAGGCTGATCCCTTGCCTTAGTATTTTGTCAAAGTTGGGGGAAAAGCTTCCTGCTATTTAGTGGTGGTAGAGAACTTGACAACTTGTGGATGTGAGTGTGAATGTGCCTGTGTTCTTGGTATAACAAGAGCCTTTATGCCAATTATGCACTTAACTCTTTAGCCTGATAATAGTCCTATGTTCAGCCATCCTTTTCAGATTACTAATTGTAGCAAGTATACCCCTTTTTTAAATGTGTGTTTTGATGGGAATAGTTTTTGATGGGACCATATGTATATTTGTAGTGTTCTTTAAGTTGCTGTAGTTCCTGACTTGTATGTAAAACACTAGTTAGGGTCTCTGCTCCAAGAGCTGGCAACTCTGTGAACTAAAACCCATAGCATTTTTGTTCTGGGACTGACTTCTCTTCTTCCCATGTGCCTGCCTGTCTTCCCGTAGTCGCTTGCTAGTAGAGAAAACTTGGTGTGTGCGCTTCCCCAGGAAGCTGAACAGAAAGTTGCACATGGTCGGTGGAAGCTGGTAAGTGCCTGAGCTGGCAGTAACCAGGAGTCTCGCTGGAAAGGAAGCGGGGAAGGGGGTGCTGAGACTCCATGTGGGCAAGAAGGAGCAGGGAGGAACTGACCCATGGCTTTGGTCTGAAGGCTACACCTGGCCGGAAGACACAGGCTGTTCTCCCTTCAGTTTGTGAGGGAAGCTCGGAACACCAAGACCTCTAGCCCAAGCCCATTACTAAGCGTTGACTAGCAGCTTCCTTGTCCTTCAAGGAACTTTGGGAAGGATCCCACAAAACTCAAGTCTCACTGAGGGTTAGGCCTCAGATTTAGACTCGGAGTTTGTAAAAACAGTTCTACTTCCAAGTTTTGGTTTAAATTACAAATCCAGCTCCTTGCTCCAAGTCACTACACTAGAGGAGAGACGTACTCTCATTATTATGTCGCCTGTTTCATATTATCATAGGATCAAAGGACAGAAGATGCTGACACATCTTCTGAAGTTGAGGTCAACAATCTTATATGCCCCTGGTGTTTCAGTTATTTTTCTCTATCTCCCTGACCCTGTCCCTGTTGGTTGCATATCTGTTTTTGTGACCCTGACACTCTGTTATCACTATTCAAATATCCATTTATTTATTTGAGAGTAGGGGGGAGAGGAAAGAGGATGGGATGTTTTGAAAGCACTTTGCCATTTAACAGTATCTGAAAATCTCCAACTGTTGCAGGAAGAATCGTTGAATGCACTGAAGAGAGTTCCTTCTGAATGAAATGAGAGGGAGGAAGTTTTCTTTTATATAAATAAAAGGGGGTGGGGGGTGCTTAGAATGTAGAGACAAGATTCAAGACATAGCAGAAGAGTGGGAGGAAAATATTTTCCACTTAAATGAGGCTGTTATTGACTTTCTCTGCCAACACTTTAGAGCTTTTATTTAACATAAAAGGAGCAAGAGTCTAAATAGAGATGTTCTGTTTGTGTGTACAGCTCGTGTTCTGAACTGGATTTCAGTGTGTTATAATTCATACACAGCCTAACAGCTCATTGCCTTCTTTAATAAACTAAGGAAATGAAATTATGCCTTTGATTTGCCTTCCTTGACTATCAGGAAATGGTATTGAGTGTCTATTGTAAAACAGGCATGTCTAAAAATTCAGGAGGTTTCTGTGTTATGATGCCAGGAAAACTGGACCTTACAAGTAGGAAAGTGGGTTGGAATGCTTCGTCACAAACTTGCTGTGTGATGTTGAGCAGATCACTTCACCTCTCTGGATTTCTATTTCTTCATATATAAAAGACTTTGTGAAACATAGTCCCTTCCATTGCCCCAGCAGTGCCTCCCTATCCATCCCTTTGCTGTAACCATCACTTAAAGTGAGGCAAGTCCACAATATCTGAATTGTCTTACATACTTTAGTCCTCATTTCTGTGAACAGTTAGCTCTGAGTCGCAATCATGTGGCTCACTGGAGCTCCAGGTCCACCCTGCAACTTTCTGAACATTTCCCCTTTGGTGTCCCTTGGCCATCTCCAAGTGATACATCTGAAACCAGTGTAAACACCATATATCCCCAAACCTAACCATTGGTCACCCCAGTTTAAACACTTAGTTGTCTTCGGCTCCTTGCTCTCTGAGTCATGTGGCAGGTTTGGCTAGTAAAGTGTTATCTCCTTCCCACTACCTACTATTAAATTTTGTTGATTTTTGTCTTTAACATAAAACTATCTTGTTACTTTTTTACCACTAGCACACAAATCAGGTTCTTATCTTAATACACTTCAACCATCTCCAACCATGCCAGTCTCTTCCTATTTAATCATTCATCAAATGGAACCTATTGTATGCGTCTGTGCTAGCAGGGAGCAAAATGGTGACAGTCTCTACCCCTAAGGCACTTAGAGTTTTCTGAGGGAGACAACAGATATTGCCAAGTCACCAAGATGAACAGGCCATTATAACCTGTAATGAGAGCTATGAAGGAAAAGAATAGATATAGCTTAAAAAATAATAATAACAACAAAGGGATCTAATTTAGACTGAAGACAAGTAAAGGTCCCTGAGAAAGTGATACTTCAACCAAGACTCAGAGAATGAAGCTCAGAGTAGGAAGGACAGGGCTCCAGACCTGGACTTGCACATATGATGAGCCTAAGGTAGGAATTTGGGCAAGGAACTGGAAGAAGGACTTATAAGGATTTTATATTTTTATTTGAAGACATTGGAAAGCCATTGAGTTGTAATCAGAGGAGTGGCTGATCAGTTAAAAATGCCAGTTCCCACTTTGCAGAGAACAGAGCAAAGCAATAGTAGAAGCAGTGGGTTATTCTAGGGCGGGGGTGGTGAACCTATGGCACGCGTGCCCAAAGTGGCACGTGGAGCAATTATTTCGGCACGCAGAATTATTGTTTTTTGTTATAAAAACATTCTATGCCTCTTATAGACATAAAAATAATCGATACCTCTATCTCACTCGATGGGTTGGCACGCGAGTCGAGTGAGTATACTCTTATTTCATAAAATTTGGCACTCAATCTCCAAAAGGTTCGCCACCCCTGTCTAGGGAGATGGATGTCATTCAGCAGGGACATTGCTTGGACTAGGGTGTGACATATCAGCATTCACTGATGCCTCATTACCCAGAAACCTAAAACCAAGATAAATCCCAAATCTGCTCAGACTCTGACATCTTAGAGCTGGGGATAAAAGGCGGGGCAAGATATTGGAAAGATACTGGCATAAATTGCAGGATCCAGGGAAAATTAACTCAGTCTCAGGAAGGGCAGAGACCCGAGTAACTGGGACCCTCAGCTGCAAGATTTGCAGACCTGGAGCCTGCTAGCGAGCCAGACCAGAGTGTAGAGTTGTGGCTTTGTTGGGAACTCAGGGCAGATGACTTGGAGCACACCCCAAGAAAGGGGAACTGAGCTGGCCAGTCCTTTGTGGTATTGACTTACTCATTCTCTGTGGCCCATAGTGCGTTTGGGTTTACTATGTATGTGTGCCCTCTAATGGTATAAAGAGTAGGCATATGTAATCTTTATAGCGTCCTGGTTTAAGTGAAGCCCAACTCTGCTTCCTTTTTCCTTTGAACTTTTGGCTTAAAGTATGGAAGAAAGGGGTCATTATGTCCACCCATGTCCTTCTGGCTCTTTTACCCTAATCAACTCTACTGCTTTCATATATCCAGTCTCTAGGACATCAAACAGCTTGCTTTTACAGTATTAGTGCTCGCAGCTGCCAGATGGCCCCAGCTTTCCCATTGTAAGCTTGATGTTCTTGAGATCAAAGATGAATGTTATTAAAAAGAGAAGGGAAGCCGGGATGGCTCAGTGGGTTGAGCACTCGCTTTGCAGCCCAGGGACCGAGGCTCGAATCCTGGCCCTGGCCCTGGCCCGTGCAGACCCATATGCTGAACTGGGGAGCGCCCCCAGTTCAGTTCTCACCAGGACAAGACCCTGGCCCAGTTCCTGCCCTGTGCAGCCCCACACCCACCTGTGGAATTAAACTATGTGGGAAAACCAATGATGTTCAGCTATGGAGACTGTTCTGGGCCCTCCCCCTTCTTTCTGTTTCGGTCTCTGTATCTCTCTCTCTGTCTCTGTCAAATAACAATAAAAATAAATCTCTACAAAAAAAAGGAAAGAGAATCTGCCTAGCACTACTCTCCGAGGGGCGTGACAAATATAAGGGTTAGTTGCATATGCCCTTGCCTCCCTCAGTTCTGTGAACTGCTTCTGGAGGCGGAACAGAAAGCAGAGAGCTGTGCTCTGACTTTGAGGTACACTTACTCCCAGACCAGTGAAGTGAGAGTTAGTGGGTTAAAATAAATCTTGAGTTGGGGGAAGTGTCTTAGGTTGTAGGTGGGAGTTTTAGTAACCATCCCTCTGAGGGGTTACAGCCGGCTGGTTGGATGCATGTCTGGAACAGCAGGGTAACACTGGTGACTTGTAATCTTTAGGCAACAAGTCCTCACTAAATCCTGTCCTGTCCTTTCACAGCCCCAGAGTTTCTCACCTGTTTTTATTACATGTGCTGCCGAAGCGAGCACACATCTGTTTTTAGTGATGCCTGTAGTTCCCAGCCGGTTTTATCTCCCCACTGGCCCACCGCAGGAGCAGAAACCAGCCTCCCAGCTTTGCCTCCAAGTCTGCACGGCAAGCGTACAACGGCTTTAGCAGTAACAGATGTGAGGGGAAACAAGGAAGTAAAGGGCAACTTTCTGTCCTCTACCCCTCACCTCCAGCCCTTTCCACTTAGAACTGAAGAAAGAAATTCGACCTAGATGCCAGCAATGCGTCTCTCTCTATATAAAGGACTGAAAGATTTGTCTGTTTCTCCCTTAACCACTGAAAGTCCTGTAACTACAGATCTAACTAAAAGGAAGTCCTGACAAAGGAAAAAGCAGGAATGAGGTCTGCAGAGGGAAAGAAAACAAAAGAGCTCTCTTTCTCCCCTCACCCCCTCTCTGTCTCCCTGTCTTGTTTGTTTAATAATATTTAAACTTAGTTTTCTAATACATTCATGTGCTTAAAATACACACAGATATAGTGAAAAAAGTCTTCCTTGCATTTCTGTACCATGTGCCTGGTTTCTGCTTTACCTGCTTTGGTAGCCACTCATTACTTTTCTGTGTACCCTACAGAGTTTCTTTATGGAAATACAAGCACATATGTATTTATGTTTGTTCTTATTCTTTACCCTTCTTTAAAAACTAGAATACTGTGGGGGAAGCCGGAATGGTTCAGCGGGTTAAGTGCTCACTTTACAGCCTCAGGGTCTGAGGATCGAATCCTGGCCCCAGCCTGTGTGGACCCTTATGCTGAACCGGGGATGTGGCCCCCAGTTCGGTTCTCGCCGAGGCCTATGCGGGAGGCCCCTGACCCAGTTCCTGCCCTGCATGACCCCCCACCCACCTTTGTGGGATGAAACTATGTAAAAAACTAATGATGTGCAACTATGGAGACTGCTCTGGGCCCTTCCCCTTCTCTCTGTCTCTGTCTCTCTGTCAAAAACAATAAAGTAAATATTAAAAAAAATTAGAATACTATGTACACATTTCTATACCTTGATTTTTTTATTTCTAACAGTATATCTTAGTTTTCTATATCAGTCATGAAAAATTTCTTATTTTTTATAGCTGCACATTTTTCATTATATGGATGGATTATCATTTTTTCAACCAGTTATATATTCAAAGACATTTGTTTCCAATCTTTTATTAATATAAACAATGCTGCAATGAAAATTCTGTTGATAAATCATTTCACATGTGCAAGTATATTTGTAGGATAGATTCTCTAAAGTGGAATAGCTGATGTGAAAGGTTTGCCCTTTTATAATTTTGATACATATCGCTAAATTGCCCTTCATAGTAAGAATAAGGAGATCAGAGCAATGGGGAGGACAGAAAGCATTACTGAGGGGGTCACACTTTCCTGCCTAAAACTCACTAGTATTTCTCTCCCCATATGACAAAGTTTAGTTCCTTCCCTGGCACATGAAGGATCTTCAAAACATGGCCACACTTCAGCTTCCTGGCCTAGTCTGCCATTCCCTGAACTACTAGTTTCCAAGATAACCTTGATCTTTCATCCTTTAAAGAGCTAACTCATCTACATCACAGCTTTCCCTGACTGCTTTCTACTCTACTCTCCTTCCGTGAACCCTTGGCACTCTAACCCTCCTGTTAGATTACTCACACAATCTTGGTAGTATTTTTCCTAATAGAACAACAAATAAATGAGTGGAATGAATGAATTGCCAGATGGCATTCGAATGTAAGGACCTGACTCTACATGGAGGCAAATGGACTGAAATGGCCCTTTGAGGTCCTTCCTGACAAGGCTTGCTTTTGCTGCAGCAATGGCCCTGACTTACCACTGTCAAACACCTTCTTGAATCACCCCAAGCTCAGCAACCCTCCCTCTGCAAAAACCCAATGATAGCCCCAAAGACCCAGCACAAGGCCTTCCAAATTAACCCCAACGAACCCATGCTGAGGTCTTAAGCAAAAAGGAGACCCTGACAGGGTCTGCCCACATGCTTTTTCTGGCTTCCTCCCTTTCCTTTGTTACTGGGGTCCTGTAATCAGGTGAACTGGGTCGGTTTTTGTCTTTGCCACACGGATCTCTGTAATGACAGTTCTCTAGTTATTACTACCAGCACGAGCAGGTCTGCTTTCTTCCAACCAAAGAGCCTCAGTAGAACACTCACCCAAATCTGAGATGAATACGAAGCCAGCTGACCCTGGGGGTCTCTAGTCTAATTGTATGATCTGTCTTTAAGGTGCCCCTGCTGATTTTCCGCAGATCAGGGACCCACGGGGACTCTCCGAGACAGATTTTGTGGGTGCCCACCCCCTCAGAGTTTATGTGGGTTCAGCTATTCAGCTTTCTATACAAATAGATATGACTCTTGGAGAGTGGGAGAACCACTTGGGAAATATTCTGTTCTTGATGATGGTTTTCTCTCGCTGCCTCTGAGTGGGAATGAGAATGATTAGAAGTACACTGTGGGACAAGGGGCAAAGTATTCTCACCTTGCCTTTGACAGGTATCCCTGTCTAAGAGGTATCCCCTCTTAGCTGCCTTATCTTTTCTTACCACCAGATCTCTGCACTGGTTACTTTCCCAAATCTTGAAGCGATGAAAATGTTCTCATCTCCCTTCTTCTCCCTCAGCTACTTTTTCAGCAACGGTTTCTGTTTTGTTCAGCAGCATTATCAGAGTAGGTAACATTCCAAATGTCTTTGACACTCACTTTATTATTGAACTGCCAGCTTTTGCCTTGCTAGGGACTAAACCAGGACATATGATGATATTTCTGTATCCTGAAACCACCCTAGGAATTTAAAAGTCTTCATGTCTACAAAATAAGCTGAGAAAAAAATGTTAAAGCCATGTAAGAACTGGAATACAGATAATCATAGAATATTGTTTTACAAAATGTTTACTGCAGCATAATTTATAAGACTACAAAATTAATAATGGAAAGTATCCAAAAATAGATGCAATCATTAAAATGACCGTAGCACCATGATAGTAACATGGAAAAAAAAATCTTATAACAATGTTTTTTTGTGAAAAAAAAAGGAGGAAAATATGTTTTAAGTGTACATGAGTACATACTGATATAAATGATTGAATAAATAAATAAATGGAGAAGAGACAGTCTTCCTCACTGAAAAATTCCATACAATATATGTAAATTCTACCCCTCCAGAAGATGAACCTTAATCCTCTCTCCCCTTGAGGGTGGACTGAAATTAATGATTCATTTAAAACAACAAAAAGTTTGGAAAGAAAATAACTGTACAATGGAGAAACCTGACTAACACTACCTTCTTAACCAAATGATCAAGTTTAACATCACCAAGGGTGTCGTAACTATTATGTATTCTGATGTGATGTGATAAGATGGGCATGTCATCTCTGTGGTATTGTGTCCAAAAACCTATAACCTGTCTAATCATGAGACAATATAAGACAAACCCACTTTGAGGGAGTTTCTACAAAAAGCCTGACCAGTACTTCTCAAAACTCTCACGATCAGGAAACAAGACTGAGTAATTCTCACAGACCAGAAGGGCCTAAGGAACATGATGGCTGAATGCAGTGTGCTATCTTGAATTGGATCCTGGAACAGAAAAAGGACATTACAGGCAAAATTGGTAAAATCTGAGTAAAGTCTGGAGTTTTGTTAAAAGTAGTGTACCAATGTTAGTTTCTTGGTTTTGAAAAATGTAAGATGGTAACAAGAAAAACTGAAATTGGGTGAAGGTTATATAAGAACTCTCAAGCCATTTTTGCAACTTTTCTGTAAATATAAAATTATTCCAAAATAAGTTTATATATAAAAAATATATACACCATTATTACAATTATGTAAAACTGTCCCTGGAAAGAAAAAATACATAAAAGAAGGGAAGAAAATACATAAAACTACGTGTGGTTCTGTTGAAGTGATGGGATTATGGAGTGGTCTTTTTCCTTTTTACCTGCTTATTGAAATATCTGTAAAGCAGTCATATGATTTTTTATAACTTAAAGAGTTAATTTTGCTTTTTTTAATTGGGGGGGTATTATTTCCCTTGAAATGCTGAGGGAATTTACAAAAGTATATAGATATTGAAAGGCAGTCAAAACAGCTATTCCTTCACAATACCATGCTCCCAAACATTCTTCTGTACAAGATATACTGATCCAAGTTGACCCCCAAATATCCAGGTCTCCATTATCTCCCCAGTCTCACACCAAGTCCCTCTGAGGAACGGTGTTTCTGTATAGCCCTTCTGTCCTGAGAGCTTGCAGGAGACCACACCTTGGGATTTCCATAAACCATCTGCATATTCGGGCTTAGGAAACCTTGGATCCATCCTTGATAGATTTTAGGGTCTCCACCATTACCTTAGTCCTGAGGTACTTAGGCTTCTGGGGATGGGCTCCCTAGGAAGACAGGGGCAGGATAGGGTGGGGGCAGAGACATGGCTAGTGGGACGAGGGAAAGGCCCTCATAACTTTCAGGTTTTAGAGTTGAAGTGACCATCTGAATAGTTTTACAGAGGCTTCTAGGACTCCAGCTATTCCAAAGACTATAAACAGCTCTTTTGGGCTCTGGCATGGAGCCCATCATAAGCACCTGTGAGCAGAAACCATTCCATCTGTGCTTATTTGCCCTTACCATTTGGACCCAAGTAGAAGTAAAGTGTTAAAACTAAAGGCATAGTGTTTACTAGCCAAACTGAAATATCTATCCAGCCTGCATTCTTTCCACACTGTGCCTGCCAGTCAACTGAAGAGTCCCAGAGAAAAGATAGACAGAGCAAGCCTTCTCTTTAGTTCTTTGTTAACATCTTTCCCCACAAAATGTTTCATTCATATAATGTTCTTGAAATAACAAACCTATAGAAATGGAGAATAGATCAGTGGTTGCCAAAGGTTAAGTAGGGGATGGAGGCAGGAGGGACATGAATGTAACAATAAAAGGGCAACATGAGGGATCCTTGGGGACCACAATGTTTTGTGTCTTGACTGTCAATGTTAATATTCTGTTTGTGATATTGTGTAATAGTTTTGTATTACCATTGGGGAAACTGAGTAAAGGGTACTGGACTCTATTATGTCCTATAATTGCACGTGCTTTTATAATTATTTCAAAATAAAAAATTGAATTAGCAAAACAAATGTTATACACTACCAAATGAATCAGCAGATGCAATGGAGAAATTCCTATCCCAGGTACTGTAGAAAATAAAGCAATATGAAAGAGAATTTAAAATAAATATATTCATTTACATGAAAGTGTAAAGGGCTAAAATAGCCAAGGAAATTCTAAAGAAGACTAACCTTGCTCTAGCAGATACAAAAAATATTCTAAAACTATCATAATTAAGATAGTGTGAATCACTTCTTGGCCTTTTGGCTAAGATTGTGAAGATAGTGTGGCATTTGTGTAAGGAAAGATAAATAGAAAAATGGAAAAAAATGGGAAGTTCCAAATAGATTCAGACATCTAAAGAAACAATATATGATGGAAATAGATCACCAAGCAATGGAGAACTGAGAGATTACTTGGTGCATAGCTATTTGAATACTGGTTATTCATATGAAAAAAAAAATTTTAGATCAACACAAAAATATATTCCAGATAAAGTAAAGACCTAAATGTGAAAGGTAAAATTTTAATGCTGTTGTGGTTTAAATTGTGTCCCCCCAAAAGATATGTTCAAGTCCTAAACCCTGGTACCTGTCATTGTGACCTTATTTGAAAGCAGGGGTATTGCATGGTGTCAGATGGGTACTAGACTTATTGGGGTGATCACTTTGTAAGGTATGTAAGTGTCTAATCACTGCTGTATACCTGGAAATAGTATAGTATTGTATGTCAGCTATAACTGGAAAATAAATAAAAACAACAACAACAAAAAAACAACGGGATCATTGTAGGTGCAATCAAGCTAAGATGAGGTTCTAGGGTGGCCCCTGAATCCAATATGACTGGTGTCCTTATAAGAAAAGGAGAAGAGACACGGAGACACACAAGAAAGACCCCTTTTGATGACAGAGGCAGAGAGTGGAGTGGTGCACCTATAAACCAAGGGACACCAAGGATTTGCCGCCAGCCCTTGGAAGCTAGGAAGCAGCAAGGCAGGACCCTCCCCTAGAGCCTTTGAAGAGAACCTGGCCCTGCTAACACCTGATTGCAGACTGCCAGCTTCCAGAACTGTGACAGAATATATAACTGTTGTTTTAAGCCTTCCAGATCTGTGGTAATTTGTTACACCAGCCCTAGGTAACAAATATAGATACATTTAGATGAAAATAAAAAATTTAAAAAAGATTAAAGATAGAGAAAGATTTCTTAAAACAACACAAAAAACACAAACCATAAAAGACTGATACGTTTGCCTTAAATTAAAATATAAAGCTCCTACACATCAAAAGAAGCAAGAAGAAAAGACAGAACACACACAGAGAAAGATATTTACAACACAAATAACCTACAAAGGAGTAGTAACTGGAATTTGTAAAACATGCCTACTCTCAGTGAGAAAAAGATAACCTCATGAGCTCATAAAAAAAGTCACAAAAAGGAGCAAAACCTATGAATAGGCAATTCACAGAAGAGAAGCTTAAAAGGTCAATATTCTCAAACTCAGTAATCATGGAAATGGAAAATAAAACCATAATGAGTTATGATGGAAAAAAATGAGTATATCAAGTGTTGGTGAGAATGAAGAACAAGAAATTCTATACTGCTATTAGGAAGGTAAATTGTTACAACCACTTGGAGGACCATTTGATCATATTTAGGAATTTCATTCCTAGATATATACCCTAAAAAACTTGTACAGGTGTGGGAAGGGAAATGTATAAGAATGTTTATAGCAACATTATTTTTAGTTATAAAAAACTGGAACCAATTCAAATGTCTAGCAACAAGAGAATGGCTGAATAAAGATGGAATATTCATAATGCAATATTTTTGTTGTGATAAAATGTACATAGCATAAAATGTAGCATTTTAACTATTTTTTAGTGTACATTTCAGGGGTATTAAGTACATTCACACAGTTGTGCAACATCACCACTGTCCATTTCCAGGACTGCATCAGCCCAAACTGAAACCCTGTGCTAGAAGTCCCTATTGCCCGCTCCACGCATCCTCTGGTAACCACAGCTGTACTTTCTGTCTCTAAGAATTTGACTATTCTAGGTACCTCATATAAGTGGAATTATACAATATTTGTCTTTTACTGTATGGCTATTTCACTTAGCATGTTTTCAAGGTTCATCCATGGTGAACATGTATCAGAATTCCCATCCTTTTTGAGGCTGAATTATATTCCACTGTGTGTATATACCACATTTTGTTTATCCAGTCATACTTGGGTTTCACATTAGACACCTGGGTTGCTTTCATCTTTTGGCTATTGTGAATAATGCTGTTATGAGCATTGGTGTACAAATATCTGTTCAAGCCCTTGCTTGCAATTCTTTTGGTATAAACCTAGAAGTGAAATTTCTAGATAATGTGGCAATTCTTTGAGGAACCATCCTACTGTTCTCCACAGCAAGTGCACCATTTTACATACCTGTTGAAATGTAATATTATGCAGCAGTTAAAATAACTGATGAGAATGAAATGTATGGCATGGGAACTTCTAAACATGTCATTTCCTCTTCTTGGAACATTCTCCATCCCACTGCGTGCTCCACCTGAATAAATCCTACTCATCTTCTAAATTTGGGCATAAGCAGTATACTTCTGAAAAGTCTTTCCAGCCCACCTGCTTTCATCTCCAGCTCCCAGGCCCCTGTTAGCTTTCCCTCCTGTCTCTCCTGTTTGTAGTCATCATCATGTATTGTAATTGCCAGTTTTATGTCTCTTTTACCACTAGACTGAAATTCTTTGAAGAAAGAACTGTGTCTGTTTGGTTCACTGTCAAATCCTCAGTGTTGGCTTAGAATAGGCATTTAAAGTAGTGTTGTTAAATCAATTGATGAGTTTTAGGACTATGACAAAGTGGCATAAAGCAAGTATAGTCCTGAGACCTGAGTCCCCTTGAGTGAATATTCAGAGCCTATTAGAAGGGAAAAGATTATTCCCCATCTCCTAGTGCCCCAGAATCCCTGAACTAGAGGGAACTTCTAAGGGGCATTGTATCCAATCTCCTATAGAGTGCTGTCTCTACCATGGCCTACCTGAAAAATGGTTTCCAGCCTGGCTTGAACACCGAAGGATTATCATTATATGGTTATGCTTTCAGTTGCGTGTTACAGAAACCCCAAGTAGGAGTGGCAAACAAATGGAGGTTTATTTCTCTCTCGTACCAAGAAGCCCCAAGGTAGACAGTTGCTGTGGTTCAATCTTTCAGTGATGTCTTTGGGGTTCAGGCTTTTCCATTCTTCTGCCCTGCCAGCCTCAACATATTGTCTTTTCCTCATCCTTGTGTAATTGTTGCCTCATGATTGTAGAATGGCTGCCACAGCTCCAGGCATCATCCTATCAGAGACAAGAGAAAGAGGCAGTGCCAGCAAGCTCTCCTCTTCTGCCTGTCCCTTTTATAAGAAAGCCAAGCTCTGGTGGAAGTTCTCCAGCATATTTCCACCGATGGTATATTGGCCAGAACTATATCATTAATCACAAAGTGAAGGAAGGTTGGAAAAGTAAGATTTCATCTTCCTGGCCTTTATAGAGGAAGGTGATAGGGTGTGGTTAGGGATGACTATTGAACCTGCCGTAGGCAGTCACTGTCTCTTTTAAAGTACACGAAGGGATTGAACAGAAACCTGGTTGGAACAAGGGGATAAACAATACCAGATCATAATTAGGCGTTTCCCAAGTGGCCAGTGGACTCACCTGACTTTTCACATTTTCCTATAGTAGATATTCCCCTCCAATCTCTACCCCTCACTTGCTCTTGTTCTGTCATCATTCTAATAACCGTGTGGTGTAGTCTGTAGACAACGTATACCAACTCAGGGAAGAGAGGGAAAACTCCAGTTGGTTTTCCTGTTGATGGGACCTCTCAAGGGGTGTCTCTGAATGCCTCCCCTGCATTGTGATCGAGAGAACACTGGCATGGGGGCAAGAATATTGGAGCTGTGTGAAACTGGGGTGCCCCTTGACTTCTCTGGGCCTCGGCATCTTTATCTATGAAATGGGAGTGTCAGGTTAGATGATCTACAAAGTCCCTGATAACAACATCACTCCGGTTTCTCTGATTCCACTCCTCTCACAAGCCCGGAGACTCCAGGAGATGGGAAAGTAGTTTTTTGGCTGCAGCACCTCTGCTCAGGCAAGCTATTCGAAGCAGCTGGGACACCTGGACCACTGTCTTGGTGCCACACCCTTGCCCTCTGCCAATGGCTGCCCAGGTGTCAGTTGGCTCCTCCCCAGGGGCTCAGATACCAAATGAACTTACTGAGATGGGTGGGTATTAAAAGCCAGTCTTGGCCTCTAAAACACATCTTCACTCCCTGCCTGCGGCCATGTATCTGGTTCTTCTTCTGCTGTATCTGAGCCCTGCGGCCCCAAACCAGGAGACAGGTGAGGAGCCAAGCTAGTAGGTCAAATGAACCCCAGCCTCTAGCTTTCCTTCTTCCTTCCTTCCTTCCTTCCTCCCTTCCTTCCTCCTTCCCTCTCTCTTTCATTTTTGTTCCTGGCATGACCCACCTTCTGGGAGGTAATGTTCAGTATTTTTTAATTCATTTATTCAGACATTTACTAAGTACCTACTAGTGCTTAATGTGGCTTCTTTGTGTATCCATCTATCCATCCATCCATCCATTTATTTGTTTGTTTGTTAGAAAGAAGGAGCTGGTGGGGGAAGGCCCAGAGCAGCCTCCATAGTTGTATATCATTAGTTGTGACATGGTTTCATTCCACACAGGTGGATGTGGGGCCACGCAGGGCAGGAACTGAACTGGGGGCCTCCTGCATGGGAGGGGAGAACCTTCGTGGCTGAGCCATCTCAGCAGTTACCAGTTTCACTGCAGTTCAGCATATGGGGTTGCACGGGAATCGAACCCCGGACCTCGTGATTATGAGGCAAGCACTCAATCGCCGATCTATCCCAGGACCCCCTCCACTTTTGTGTCTATAAGATAGCTTTTGCTGATTAGCTTAGGAAGATCTGTTTTGGTTGGGGAGTCCAGAGAAGTGTCTAGAGAGTTTCCTGTGATTACAGGCAGCATGGGACTCTAGAATGTGCACTGTTGGGGCCAGGGGAGATGGGAGAGATGATAATGTGACAAGTCCAGACCCAGATTAATAGGCAAACACTAGGCAACTGCCAGGTTTGCTCAAACATTCCCGGAAATGCAACAGGATGGATAAATTGTATTTACCAGAACTTTTCTGGGGAGAAAGTTAGATGTCATTGGCAGGAATACATTGGTGGTGAGAGCTTTAAGGGACATGCTTAAATAATAACAGATATTATTAAGATGCTTTGTAAAAAAGGACTTCTGGAGAAGGGCAGGGCTTCACTTTGCTGAGTGGGGTTTGCAAGTTTGGGGCTGGGAGCAGGATTGTTGGAGACCATAGAAGGGAGGACGAGGCTGCCCAGTGCCCTGTGTTGTCACCTTTCCCATAGTGCTCACCCTCTTCGCTATAAAATTGTGGAACATGTTTAAGGAGGATTGCTCTGGACCGGGGGTGGCGAACCTACACACGGAACTGTGAATACCATTTAAAAAATTGTTTATGCTCTTATAGACATAAAAATAATCGATACCTCTATCTCACTCGATGGGTTGGCACGCGAGTCGAGCGAGTATACTCTTATTTCATAAACTTTGGCACTCAATCACCAAAAGGTTCGCCACCCCTGCCTGGACGGATGTAAACTATGAGCTTTGGGTTTCTCACCCAGCCCTGTTTGCCTGTTGCCAGCTCCACAGGTTGTCCCTTTACTAGTCACCTGGTCCAGTGGATGGTCACAGAGGAGCTACTTGAGGTAGGATTCCTTACCAGGAAGCCGTTTCCTCATGGACACTGTGGGAGCTCAAGTGTGAGCCCAAGTTCAATTCAGCTCTTTTAAATTAAATGAAGTAAAAAATTACTTGGCCCTGGAAACAGAGATGCATTTCCTGCACTCAGGCTGATGGTCAGGAAGACAGATAAACACCTCGAGAAAGAAGGTGGAGACAGGGATTAATGCTGTTAGAAGTTAAAATCTGGGGAAGCCGGGATGGCTCAGTGGGTTAGGCGCTCACTTTGCAGCCCCGGGGACCAGGGATCGAATCCTGGCCCCGGCCCCTGCGGACCCATATGCTGAACTGGGAGCTCCCCCAGTTCAGTTCTCTCTCTGTCTCTGTATCTCTCTCTCTCTCTCTCTCTCTCTCTCT
>PVKE010016862.1:0-31465 GCA_004027555.1 Craseonycteris thonglongyai | reverse complement strand
CGAAAGCTCTGACCCTTGAATGGTTCCTCCATTGCTTCATTCCCCAGGTGAAGCTGTATCTGGCTGAAAAGGGCCTCCCCTTTAAGGTCCTTCTCCTGATGGACTGTGCGGGAGGCCATGCAACGGACCTGCAATATGACGGTGTGCAGATAGAGCTTCTGCCCCCGAACACTACATCTCTAATTCAGCCGATGGATCAGGGTGTCATTCGTGCCTTTAAGGCACTCTACACTCGCTCCACGATGGAGGGCCTCATCTCGGCAGTTGACGATGCCAATGACAAATTCACCTTGAAAGCATACTGGCGCTGTTACGACATTGCCTCATGTTTGTCTAATGTTCAGCAAGCATTAAAGGACATGAAGAGTGAGACCATAAAATCTAGCTGGAAGAAATTATGGCTGAACGTGGTGCACGACTATCCAGGCTTCACTCCTGAAGAAGTTCATCACTCAGCGGTGGAGAAGGCGGTGAGGCTGGCTCACATCATAAGGAATGAAGGATTTGTCGACATGATGGAAGAAGACATCAGCGCCCTTATCGATTGCCATTCAGACCCACTGACCGATGAAGACCTCCTTGAGATGACAAAGTCTGCAAGTGAGCAAGAAAACGAAGAGGAAGATGAAGAAGAAACTGAAAAGCGTGGCCTTACCCTGGAGAATCTGCAACAATTGTGCAACATGGCAAGAGCGATGCAACAATTTGCACAAGACATTGACGACAATAGGGTTCGAGCTGTCGAGTTCAGCCATCGCGTTGACGGGGTGATGTCCTTGTACAGGGGAATTTTGAAGGAAAAGAAAAAACAAAGACAACAGCTACCCATCACCATGTTTCTCTCCAAGGTAAGGCCCCCAGCTCTACCGTCAGCGCCTCCAGCAGAAGAGTCTCCGAGTGAGCCTAAAGCTTCTACGAGTCAAGTGAGAGCCTCTCCTCCGCCACCAACACAAGACTCTTCGCCTCTCTCAGAAAGCAATGTGGATTCATGTTTATTACTGTATAAGGTTTTGTAATGAACCTTATTAATTAGCACTGACACGTTTAAGTAAATACGTATACTGTTGTAATTTTTGTCTTAAATGAGTAAAGTATGAATACTGTTTACATATTTAAAACATTCTTGTACCCGCATACACGAAAATTCCTAGGGGCAAATCCTACTTCGCGGTTTCTCAGCTTTCGCGGAAGGTTCTGGTCCCCATTAACCGTGAAAAACGAGGGATCGCTGTAACGTGTTTTAGTGTGGGCCGCTCTGTGCTTCCTGAGCCTGTATGTCTATTTCCTTTACCAGGGTAGGGAAGTTTTCAGTCATTACCTTTTCTTTCTTTTTAAAGATCTACTTTATTGATTTTTGACAGAGAGAAACAGAGACAGAGAGAGACAGAGAGAAGGGGGAGGGCCCAGAACAGTCTCCATAGTTGCACATCATTGGTTTTTCCACATAGTTTCATTCCACAGGTGGGCGGGGCTGCACAGGGCAGAAACTGGGCCAGAGTCTCACCATTGTGAGAACTGAACTGGGGGCACTCCCCAGTTCAGCATGTGGGTCCACATGGGCCGGGGCCGGGATTCGATCCTCTATCCCCGGGGCTTCAAAGCGAGCGCTTAACCCTCTGAGCCATCCCAGCTTTCCCTTCCTTTTCAAATAGGTTCTCAATTTCTTGCTTTCTCTCTTCTCCTTCTGGTACCCCTATGATGTGAATATTACACTTGATGTTGTCCCAGAGGCCCCGTAAACTATGCCCATTTATTAAAATTCTTTTTTCTTTTTTTTGTCTGGACATTTTCTGCTACCTTGTCTTCAATTTGCCAATTCCATTCTCTGCTCCATCTAGTCTTGTGGTGATTCCCTCTGTTGCATTCTAAATTTTAGTTGTATTTTTCATTTCTGACTGGTTCTTTTTTATGGTTTCTAGCCTTCTCTATGTTTGCTACTCTGTTGAAGTTTTCACTAAGTTTTTTGAGCAACTGTCTAACCATTGTTTTGAGCTCTCTGATAGGTTGGCCACCTCCATCTTGTTTAGTTCTTCTGGAATTTTCTGTGGTTCTTTTATTTGAGATATATATTTTTTTGTTTCTCATTTTGGACCCTGTCTGTGGTTATTTCTATGTATTGGGTATGTCTGCTATGTCTCCCAAGTACTGCTGGATAGCCTTATGTAGTAGGTGCCCTGTGGATCCCTGGAGCCATCTCCCTGGTCACCTGTGCTGGGTGCTACTGTAGATTCTGACTTGATGCCAATGCTGTGTCTCAGAGCACACTGATGCAGGTCATTGCCCACCTGGGGCCTGTGGACTTTGATAGTTTTCTAAAAAAGATGCAATATGGGTGGGGCTGGCTGCTCACTGAAGAAAGTACCTCTGGCATTGGCAGAGTTGGGTGTGGGTTCCCAGTGAGTCACCAGAGTGGAGCAAGCAGAAACTCACCAGACCAATCAGATTCAGATTTGGCTGTGTGGAGGAGGATGCAACACAGAAAAGATGGCGTCCCCCAGCTGGCTGCATGCAAGGAGGACCAAGCTAGGAAAAACGGTGACCATCCTCCAGCCCTTGTCCCAAATCTACATACATCAGTCTGCCCCATATGCCTCCAATGCCCCCTGAGTCACTGTCCCTCTGCCAGAGCCCAGAGTGAGTACCTGTGAGTGACTGAGTCTGCACAGGCAGTTTAAGAGGATGTCTGGGTTTCCTGTAGTCTTCTGTCCCAACCAGATGGCCAGAGTTCCCACTGTTTTTCATGGTCAGATGTTGTGGGGCTGCTCTTCCTAGCACCAGGGTTCCAGTGTAGGGAGCCTGGTATGAGGCTGGGGTTCCTTGCTCCTCTGGGGGGAACTTCTGCAGCTGAGATACTGTTTCTGATTCTCTACCACCAGTGGAGGTTGGCTCCTTTCGTGTCTGCACCTCTTTTACTAGTCTTGACGTGGTCTCCTCTTCTTTGTATCCTTAGTTATAAAACTTCTGTTCAGCTAGACTTCAGATGGTTCTCCAGGTTGACTGTTCTATAATTTAGTTGTGATTTAAATATGTTCATGAAACAAATCAGGCACAGTGTTTATCTACTCTGCCATCTTGGTTCATTTTCAGAGGTATCAGATTTGCTTTGCAAAGTTTTAAAATGAAAAACATATATTTTTCTCTTTAGTATACAACTTAGATTTGACAAAAGTTTTCCCAGCTGTACCATCAGAAGCCGGCTCTGCTCCCAGAGCAATTGAGCTAATTTTAGTCTAGAAGAAGATCTTTCACGTGATAAGCAAGTGAAAACTGAGAAAGTTTAATTGCACAGGGAACAGAGAATAAAAAACAGTATAAACTGCCATGACTATGCCAACCATGGCCCTGCAAACATTTACTTTAAACATTAAGGCTATTCTTTCCACGTGATTCTGCTAATAGGAGCCTTCTGCAAAAAGACAAAGCATTTGCCCTTGTGCTGTGGCTTCCCGGTGGATTTGCTATCCCTGTCAGGCTTGTAAAGCCAGTGAGCAGTGCACCTCTTTCCCCCCCTTTCCCTGCAGCCCCAGCGGGTTCCTGCCAGAGCAGGAGCCCCTTTGTGTTGGGTGGTGACAGAGTGAATACTTGGGTGATATAGGGAAAGGGTGCAGTTTCAGGAGTCCAGAGAAAGGCAGGGTACCCGCATGGTGAGAGCTGAAGGTAGTCACTTTGGGGGCCTGAGTGTCAGCTGAGAGAAGAGAAGGAGCTGGCTGTGTGAGGACAAGCTGAGGTCCACGAAGGTGCTACGCAGACTGCAGTGTGGATTGTGGAATCGATGGTGGGAAGGAGGAGGCATTTGTAGTTAGTCTCTAGAGGCTCCTGAATTCTGCGCATATCTTTTCACACCTTTGAGCTTCAATTTTCTAAACTCTGTGTGCTCATTTCCCAGACCTCACCAATGGGGACTGCCATGGACTAGGTTCTCCAGGAAGCAATTCCAGGGTGGAGAGTAAACAGGTTTATTGGGGAGTGCCATATGTGAGCTGGAAATGGAAGAAGCCGGACTGCAGAAGCCATCAGAACACAGGGCTGTTGGCAGCTGTTGGGCACCCCCTATAATGAGTACTGGTACAGGAGACCTGGCTGGGAGGAAATGCTACCTCCCAGCTCAGCCATTGGCTAGGGCTGTCCTAGGACAGTGTGACTGTAGCGCTGAAGCCACGTCCTGTCAGTGGGCCACACTCCTCACAGCAGGCAGCCTGGTTCTGAGTAGAGCATCTATGTGTGGACCACAGTTTCCATGTAAAAGCAGCCAAAGGGACCTTGGCTTTCCCTGTCTGGCAGGTTCGGGTGGGGACCCATTAGTCTGACAGCTGTCTGCGGAGTGTTCCTGGGGATCCCTGATGGGTACCTGGTACATATAAGCACATCCTTACCAACACCTCAGGTGGCCATTCTTTCCAACTCTCTTCTCTGGCCCCATGAGAGGTGATCCTGTGTCCAAACACCTCCCCCCTGTGTCCCTGCGGCAACCCCTCCACCATCACCTGACCTGACCTCAGAGTGCCAGTTCCCCAGGGGCTCCCTGCTGAGGTGAGGGTGCCCCAGGCTGAGCCCATTGAGCTGTCCTGAGCACCCCATTTGTCAGGGCTCAACCATAGCTGGCTCCAAGGCAGGCCAAGTGAGTAATGCGTGGGCTCCTGCTCAGAGGCTTTGGAGCTGTGTCACATGACAAGCCTGGCTCCTTCTGGGCTCAGATACTAACATGCCCTTTGCTTGAAGGATTCCAGGGGCCTGGCTCAAGTGACACAACCTTGTCAGGATTTCACACAGATGCAACTAGGTTCCCTGCCCTGGGGAGAGGGGCTCTGGGGTGCTGGAACACCCACTGCCATGTGGGCAGCTTGAGCCCTTTGTCCATTAAACATAGCTTTGATTTAGGGCAGACAGGCACAGAAAGTCAGACAGACGAACAGACGTGGCTGAAGCTGAAGACAAGGGTGGAGAGAGGCAGGAAGGCAGAGGCATGGAAGAGGCAAGAGCTTGGGTAGTGTTATGGGTTAATTGTGCTTCTCAGTCCATGTGTCGAAACTCTAACCCCACACATACTGGTACCCACAGTCTTGGCTTCCACTTCTGCATGGTTCCCCTTGAGTCTGTGAGTATCCCCAGCTGGGATCTCTTTCTGTTTTGTCCCCAAAGGGCCCATCATAACCCTGTGTCCCAGGTGCTTGGCAAATGCTGTCACGCTGCACTGATGTGGAACAGGCTGCCTGTGGCATCACACCTGTGGTTCTATTCCAGAGTGAATTGGAAGGACTCAGCAAGGCTAAGTCCTGTGGATAAGCCTGCAGATCTTGTGGCCCCCACTGGACCTAGTCCAGCTGCAATTTTCAAACTCAGTCAGTTGTCCTCTTCTTTACCAGGAAGGAGTGGGAGAATCTGAATCATTCCTGTACACAGCTCCAGCCTGTGGATCTAATTTTTGACCGGGAGGTGGAAGGGTAGAGGCACGTGGCTCCCTGAAGGCATCTGAACCAGTGCTGTGGAAATAGCAGCCAGGCCACCAGCTATGCATTGATAGGGGCAAATACAGAAGCCTCCCCACTTTTGAATAGAAATTTCTGGTCTTTTTTTCCTTCGTTCAATCAGCTTCCTGGTTTTACTGTTTTGTTTGTTCTTAGAATTCCCCCAGGGTCTCTGACTTTATTCATTCTTATGCTAAGTGTGCAGCCTTACTGAGTTGCCCTGGAATCTGTATCTGCCAGACATGGATTATCCGGGAACCTGATCTGTGTTGTAGATTATGGCCAAGTATTCTTTCCTGGCCTTCCAAATGGGCCAGTGCTTTCAAATTCCCTAACTATATCTCTCTGTCATTATCTAGGGGCCATCAGCATATGAAGTGTCTACCCCAGCCAGGCTTCCAGACCATTGCAACCAAAGAAATCAATACTGTCTTTTTTGGGGAAGATCTTGGGCCCCTCCCCCTCCCCCCTTTTAACCTAATAAGGAGGAGACCTCCTTGAGCCCCACCACACCCCCAACAGGCGGAGACAATGACCACACTCAGCAGGAAGTAAAAACAGAGGAAAAGAGAGCTTTAGCCCCTCAGCTTCCCATAGAGACTTGGGGGTTGGGGTGGGGAATCATGCCTCTCAAGGGAGAAGTAGGCAGGCAACAAGAATTGGGGATCTCGGGACCTCTTCCCTAGGAGCCACCTTCTACCTAAGCCTCACTATACCGTCATTATATCATACATATGCCCAAAAGTTCATTCATATTATTATAACAGACTGAACTGTGGGAAGGGACTTACACCAGTGAATAAAGGTGATGTAATGGCCCCTGTCAATAAAGACTGTCAATCAAAAGGCCCCACGCCCAGAAAGGTGTAACCCCTTCTAGGAAAAGTGGATAAAACCGCCCAGAACCCACTAATCAATGCCTTTTCAGCCACTTCTTCTTGCTCTAGGCCTACTTCCACCTCTTGGAAGTGTACTTTTCTCTACATCTACTCTCAATAAACTTTGCTGCTTACCCTCCCTTTCTGTGTTCATGTCCTCATTCTTTGGGGCCCCAAGATAACGAACCCCAGACAGAAATACAACAGCATGATCATCTTCGCGGCCCACACCTTCACAGAACAGCTGGGGAAGGAAGTTGGCTGCTGTGAGGACACCTGAGTCCCCTTCTCCACCAACTGTCCATGAGGACTTGAGCCCTGTGGAGCCCTTGCTCCCACGCCCGCGGACAGGCCCACAGTCCCTTCTGAACCAGAGGATTTCTGTGCAGCTCAGTGAGTGAGTGGACAGGAAAGCTGTCTTTACAGAGCCCCACATCATATCAAATGTGAGGGGTGTCACTACGGTGGACAAAAAAAAGGTCACATACTAAACCTGACAAGCTCAGGTGAGGCCAGCATGGCAGGTTCTATGAACTAAGAGACCAAAATTAGCCATTAAGTGTGGTCTGAACATAGTTCCTAGCTAAGGTAGGCCATGGCAGGTAGTCACAGCCTTGCTCTTGTAGCTTCCATAACAAAGGCCAAAGTTTCCCTTAAGTGAGCCTATTGTCTTTTTGCATTTAAGATGACAAACCCTTAGAATGTCAGAGCAATCTTTTTCTGGACCACCCAGGACACCCCCTGCACCAGAGCAGGAAACTGTTTCTTACTGTTAGATTAATCCCTGATAACCACATCTCTGTGCTGTAAAATGCTATTTACTATGCCGTACCCACCAGTGGAAAAGAAGTATCTGTCTCCCCAATTTACTTTTTATCCAGCCCAGAGATTTCCCCGCTTTGCTTTCTCCCACCCTCTTAGTCTACCACCAATGTATTCCGTGTAACCCTCTTCCTTTGATTTATAAACTAAGTTGCAAAACTGCCTTTGCCAGAGCACTCTCTCAATTCTTTGAGATTTTGCTTCCTGTCAGTTGTCACTTTGGTTCAAATAGACTCATAAGCTTTTTCTTAGGCTGGATGTTTGTTCATTGACACTATTGTTCTGTCACTGTTTTATTAGAATTGATACTTGTGCTGTTAGAAGTAAGTGGGTGTGTGGCTGGGGCAGCTGAAGCTTTTTTTAGGGATCAGGGTGGCTTCTTCTTCCTCTCTTCCTCCCCTTTCCTTTCTTAGTTCAACTATGGAAGGAGTTTGAATGAAGTGTGGTTGTTCTGGGAGTGGATTCCAAGCTTACCTGGTGCTCCACTTATGTGGCATTGACTTCAGAATCAGTTTTCAAAATGTTCATGTTGTTGAGACAGGTTTGGTTAGTTTTGATTAGGCAGCGAGGAGGTTCCTGGTAGGAGGACAGCAACCGGTGCCCATTATGGCCGGAACTCTCAACGACACCAGTGATTGCCTTCCAAAAAAGTCCTGGAGCTATGTCTGGGTTTGAATATGGATACAGAATTCTGGATCCTGACTGGATGCTCTAGAAAACCCTAACCTGCAGTGCCCTATTCCTACCTAATTGGCTAAAATAAATGAAATTATGAGATCATTATTGGATGATAGCCTTGAGCCTCATTAACATGGCTCAGGACCAATCCCCTCATGGCCTTTTGTTTTGTAAAAGGTTATAAATTGATCCCTTGGCCCAGATTGAGACATCACACTTTCAGGTACCCCCTTTTGTAAGAGAACTGTTCTTTGTACTCCAATAAAATCTGCCTCTAACCCTCATTCCTTGTGTCCACATCCTCATTCTTCGAGAGCTGTGAGACAACAAACCCTGGGTGACTTAAAAATACTGCAACATTATGAATGGCTGAGATGGATAGTTGAAACAGATTGGCTGATTCTCTGTTGTGGGGTCATCCTGTGCATTGTAGGATGTTCAGCAGCATCCCTGGTCTTTACCTGCTAGACGGGAAGTTGTGAAAGCCCAAAATGTCTCCAGATATTGACAAATCTCCTGGGGTGAGGGGTGCAGGGGAACTGACCCTGGTTTGCTCATTCATGAGCTTTCTAACCTTGATGATCTCTGAGTGTGTGGTGGGTCATCCCGGCTTCAGCCTCACTCCCTCCTGGCTGTAAGTCTTTGAACTCTCCCACTGCTATCCCCACTTCCCTGTGACTTGGTCTCTGAGAGCCCTGGGCTGGGGTCAGGGGACATTCCCTGTCCCATCAGAGAAGTGGCACTGACTCCTGGAGTTGGAGGAAGTCTGGCCTTCCCAGTTTCTTGGCTCCTGCCAATCTTCTTACTGGTTTATCAGCTCTCCCAGCTAGGTGCTCTCCTGGGCCAGGCTCCAGGAGAGCCCCACAGTCTCCTGGTCATGGTTGCAAGGGCAGTGGCCCAGGTACCGCTTGGCTGAGCCAGAGACCAGGTTCTGTCACTTCCTTGCTGGTGATGTTGGAGAAATAGCCTCCCTAAATTCATGTCATCCTCCACTGAGGATATGACAGGCCTGGCACAGAAATACTGTGATTACAAAGCTGGATCCACCTGTAAATTACTCTTCAAATTTAAGGTGTGTGTTATTAGAAAGATGTATTGTTTGAGGGTCCACAGAATGCCAGGTGGAGAGTTGGCGTAGGCCTCTCGAACAGCTGGGTTTCTGTTTGGGAATGGTGGTAAGGGGAGTGCCTTGTGTTGGGCCTGTGCAGGTAATCCCATTATGGCCTAAAATACAGGGTGGGGGAACTCAAGGGGCCTGGCTCCTGCTTCTGAATTAGAGACTGCCTGTCCCTGGGCAGTGACTGTCTCTGGTTTCTAATGACATAGGACTTCCTGAGAGAAGAAATGAAAGGCCTGCCTCGTAGTGCTGAATTGGGGAGAATTTATAGCTCTTTATCAGTCCTTTAATGAATTCAGCCCCTTAGCAATAGCTTCTTTTAGCAGACCCTTTCTATTTATCAGGGTACTTCATTTACCAACTGAAATAGAAAAAATGTATTTAAAAAAGCGTGGGACCATATCCAGGGAATGAAGACATTAGGTGATTTGCTATAATGCTCATCATTCACCATCTTGTCTCATTTACAAATCTTGATTGGTTTAATAAAATAGTTTCAATCCAGATATGGATTCTCTGGTGTAGACGAACAACAGACCTCAAATCGCTGTTTATTTTTCAGCCGAGTCATGAGCTGGGCTCAGGTGACAGAAGGTGTTGTAAGTGAAGGCCTAAGAGAACGGAGAGCTGCATGTGGTGCTGGCACTGTGACTGTGTCTTCACTCACTCCCCTCCTTCCCTCCATCCCTTCCGTCTATCAACTGTGGTCTTCAGCTTGGCCCAGAATGGCCTGATCTCAGGGAAAACCCAGGCACAGTCCCCGAGAGGCCGTGGGTTCAGTGGCTACATTCCCTGGCACTTCACTGCCCCCCAGTCAAGCACCCTGTTTGCAATTGCTCTCTGCTGGTCGGTGGCATGTGTGGCCAGATGCTGGATTCAGATTCGCAAGCCTGTCTCTCTGGCCTCACTGTGTGCTACAAGAAAAGGCCTCTGGGTAACTGAGGAGATGTTGGCACTGCTCTGCTGTTGTGCCTGGATCTGCCACGGCAGCAGGGAAACGATGGCCCCAAAGCCCGAGCAATGGCAGTGCTGTCACTGAGCTCACTGCAGGCAGACAGCCTGAGATGATGCTTCAGATCACATCTGCTCCTGTCACCATGGACTCAGCATGGAAAGCCCAGGCCAGCCCCTCCCCAGGGAATGTCTCTAGCCCCACGCTTCCTACTGGAGGCACCCACATCCTCCCTGTCACCCCACTTGCTCCTCCTGATCCTGCCATGCTCTCTTTCCCACTTGGTGGATCTGGGCAAACCTTCAGAACTGTCAAGGGTCTTCCCCTGATCTGTGACTCACTCACTCGCATTGCACTACAAAGGCCCACAGAGAGCTCCGTTCCGAAGGTGTCTACACCCTGCTGTGTGGGGCAGCGGTACGGGCTCTTATCATCATTCGTCCTGCAGTGCAGGACCGTGACCAGCCCACAGAACCCCACTGGACCTTAAGCGCAAGGCCAACAGCTCCCAAGCCCACCCTACTCACCCACGAGGAGCCCAGACCCCCTCCTGTGGGGCTCAGTGAGATGACCAATTCCTTACTTGTTTGGCACCCTTGTTTGGCAGGGAGCCAGTAGTCTGCAGGCCTTGGGTATCTGTGGGTCTGGCATCCACCACTGCTTTGCAAAGCTGAGCAGTCTTCAAAAGAGAACTCCAGGTGAGTGAGGTCCCCCCACTGCAGGGGAAGCTCAGCTCAGCTCATTCTAAATATAGGAAGGGGCTTGCAAGAGGTCACGGGGGTGGGGACATGACAGCCACAGCTTCATGCCACTTCTGGCTTCCACTGACGCCCCAACGTCATCAACAGCAAAGTACAGGCACAAACGTGGCCTCTAGATAGCAGATGGGGCAGCTGCATTTTCAGAGAGGGCAGCCTCAGCTCAGGGTCTGAATTTATACTTATTGTAAACTAGATTAACAGATGTCAACACTCAGGGCATCAAATGCAGGTGGACTTTGAGGAGGAAAGGGTGAAACACGAAATTGTCCTCATAGAGGCTAGTCCTGAAGCTAGTCCACCAGAGGCCTCTAGGAGGCCCTATGACAGTTCAGGGGTGAGGCCCTAAAGCACAGGCCAGAGGCTTGGGGCAGTGTTGGCCACAGCTTCTGCCTTCGTGACCATTTGACATTTGTAGATCTGGGAGTAGGTAGTGGTTGTTGGCAAACGGGAAGGCTGCTGCATTTGTGCCTTTTGAACCTGGAGGCCACTTCAAATGACAGAGCCGCCAGCTGAGAAGTGCCGGCTGACGGGCGAGGTGTAAGGCATGCCCTGCCCAGCATTTGAAAAGGTGAATCCTCTCATCAGGGCCCTGTTCCCAGTTAGCTGTGTGGCCCAGCTGTCTGTGGCACCTCGGGCACCTGATGATGGCACAGTGATCTGCACATGTGGCCTTTGTCACCATGTTCTCCTTGGACCCATTGTAGTTCCTTGGGGAAAGTTGAAATATCTGGGCAAGTGGGGACCCCTGGTGAAGGGGGCACCTTGTGATGGGGGTATACCTCATGAAGTGAGGATGCCTGGTGAAGCAGGGCCAGGGAAGACTCTGGTGGCAGATGGGCAGAGGTGGGCCCTGGATGCCTCTAGGGACAAGGGAGGGAGAGTACCCACATGAACGAGAGATACCTTAAGCACCGTTGCTGAGATCTGATTTTTCATGAAGTCACCTCAGGCCCCCCACCTTCTCCCCACATTGCTGCCACTCTGCCCTGGCAAAGGCGTGCTGTGCAACACAGACCCAAGTACCTTTTGGGTTCCTATGAGTCTTGACACAGCAACAGTGGGATCTGGGCCCAGATGCAATTTTTCTTGCTTGTGAAGCCACAGCTGAGACAGCATGGTGTAAGAGGAAGCCAGAGGGGCTTAGGATCTAATGGTCTGGGATGTATCCTGCCTTTGCTCTTTGCCAGGGGTTCAACTTTGGGGAAAATGACCTCTGTGCTTTGGATGCAGTAGTTGTAGTTCAGAGTTTTTACAAGAACGGAGCGAGCTACTGCAGAAGCGAAGGCCGGGCTCCATGGCAGCGCTTTGTCACGGGCGGGAGCGCCAGGCTGGGGCTCCTCTCCTTGCTCTATAGCAGCCACTTGCACGGTGCTGGGCAAGTTACCTTCGTGGGCCCTCACTTCTGTCACCTGCCCACTGGGGTTCTTGGGATGATGTGAGACAACGTGGGCGCAGTGACTACTGCAGGGCTGTGCAGGGTGCTGCCTCATCAGTGGTAGGTGCAAGGATAGTTAGGATAATTTAGGGGTGCAGGGCAGCACCATCACACCTAGATCACTGTGCTGGGCAGCTGTCACTCTCAGGGCCACCAAGAAAAATGTGCAACCACCTCCCCCACTGGTCTGGCACTGGGCTGCGCTGTGCCTACCTATCAGGTGAGCCGTGGGACCACACATGCTTCACACAGTCATCCTGACAGGCAGGGCCTTGCCCCTTGCACACGCATGTGACCATCCACACCACCTGGCACTACATGAGGTCCTGGTCTCTGGTCCTCAGGAAGGACCTGGTAGAGCTTCATAACGTACAGAACCGCAGGAGCCATTTTAAACAAAGGCTTTTCCATCTGCAACGTCAGAGGCTGAGAGCAGACGGGAGGTTGGTCTCACCAAGCAGACTTGGTGCCTGGGTCCAGAGGGGCTGGTGTCGAGCATCCATGCGGTGGTGGGACAGGACATGTGTGTGTGGGGGGGCGGGTTCTACTTCTTAACCAAATCCAAAGGCATGGAACTTTGGGTCCTTCTTGAACTTACAATGCACTGGTTTAGGAAAAATACAAAGAAGTCCATTTCATACAATGGTTCCTGATAACTAAACCCTGAGAGACTGCATATAAAGACAGGAGGACACCAACAGGCCCTGGGACACTGAATATAATGGTGACCACCTCATCTCCTGCACACGAGCCATGCCAGGAGCTGGGCTCTGTGTCCATGTCCTCATTTATTATTCTTTTCTAAAGATGAGGTTCAGAGAATTGCATCCACCTACCCAGGATCACACAGCTAAACAGTAGCACAGCTGGGTTCAATTCCAGGTTGGTTTGCTTCCCAAACCCATGCGATCACCAAGTTACTTTGATTCTTACAGGGACACTCGGGCTTCTTTGTATACTCTTTTTAGAGCATGTTTTTGAAGCATCCATTAGAGCCAAATGGTAGAGGATCTTGGACTTGACCTAGGAAGGTAGTGCTAATGATTTTCAATATGTTAAGTGTTTAAGGTCAAGGGTGAGGGAGGTCAAACCTGAGTCCCTCCTATAGGCAGTGGTTCTGACCTCATGCCTCACACTGGACCAGGCTCTACCCCTGATCAATCAAATCAGAAATTTGGGGCTAGGACCGAGGTAGCAGGAGTTCTGTAAATGCTGGGTAGAACCTCTCCTAGAGAGGAGGTCTCAGCATCCACCGAGGGTACCAGGACAATAATACCTATCGTTATAGCAGTGTTCAAGGTAGAACTTAGGCAGCCAGAGATGATGCGATTCTCATGTTAGGAGACCCTACTGCTGTTTCAGCAGCTGAGTCCTGGGTGGCTCTGTGGTTATACAAACAGTAAGTAAATCTGTACGTGAAACCCAAGAATGGTTGTTAATCAGAGAGAAGTCTTTAGCAAAAAGCTAAAAGATAATTTTTGTTAAATAATGAACACTCATGAAACAGCAACAAAATGGTATTAAAATGTCTGTGATTACTTATTTCTCAGCATTCATCTGATAACTTAAGCAGCATGAAGCAAGAGTTGCACTTAAAAAAATGACAAGAAAATAGCTATTCATTTAGTTGGCAGCAAATGGTCATCTCCTTCTAAGATCACCAGCGCCACCGCTTATCACCAAGGCGAGTGCCAACGCTGTGTCCTTATGCTGAGGTGCCATCCACCGCTTCTTTGCCTTGCGTTCCTGGAGCAAACCTTGGGGTTCTTCTGGGAGAAGTCTTGAGAGGGAATTTGGCCGATCCCCACCCCAGAACAATGAGGCACAAGACTGCAGGTCACTGTGTGGTGGCTGCTGAGTTTGGATGTTTCAAGGGAGGGTGGATATTCCTAGGCTGGGGACAGCGTGGAGAGAATAAAATACTGGGTCTGGGGACAGGTGCCATGCTCTTCTGGCTTTGCATTTGCAGGACTGCCCCCATCTTGAGACCAGTGACAGCATGGGTCTCTTCCTGTTCAGGGAAGGTGAGTGGACTAGGGGATACCAGAGGAGTCAACCAGGGCAACAGACAGAAGACTTCCACGCCCCCTGCCGTCTGCCTATTGCATTGTACTCCATAAAAAATAAACACGTTTTCCTGTTTGTGTATTGCTAATGCTGTGGCATTCCAGGCACTGGCAGGCTTCAGGCAGAGTGGCACTGTCATTAACCCACCACAAGCCATCCGGAGATAGTCTCGTGGGTCAGGATCTTTGGAGCTTCCACTCGGAAGGGAGAGCAGTGCTCATCCTTCTCATGCTCTACACAGTGCTTTGAAAATGAAATTAAAGGGCAGAAACCAAAGAAATTCATGTGTAGACAATTTTAGGGGTATGGAGTTGTGTGGCAATAATTTACACTAGCCAGCATCACACAGGGGTGCCTCTCACCAGCCCTGTTTTCTCTGCAGCCACACAGCTGGCCCCAGGTTCTGGCTGTGTGCGCCCAGAGGCCGCTCAGAGGGAGTTATTCTTGGAGAGGTAGGCGATGAGGGCCACGGCCACGCCCACGTAAATGCCAGTCCCGATCGTGATGGACAGCACGGCCAGGAACAGGGCCCGCCGAGAGCTGGTGCTGGCCTGGTGGAAGTCTCCCTTGGCCACGGCTTTGTTTGTCTGTGGAGTTGGAAAGGAGGGAGGGAGAAGAAACAGAACGTCAATGTGAGCAAGTCAGAACCAATGTAGTGAGTGCTGGGCTCGCCTCTGGCTCCCTTCCTACCTGAACTGAAGTGGTTCTGGGAGGGAGGACCAGCTGAGGAGAACTGCCTGCTCGCAGCTGTCCTAACCGGCCAGGAAGGAAGGAGCGCCATTGCTTCTTACTGGTTTTCCACGGCCAGGCGCTCAAAGTATAAGAAAAGGCAAAAAGCCCCAAGGAGATACCCAGTGGTGGCAGTAGCCCAGCTGAGCACCACCTAAGTGGGGTGTGGGCGCGAGGGCACCAGTATGTCAGGGATGGTCAGACATGACACCTGCAGTATCCTTTCCACTGAGTAATGGCAGTTCCTTTCATTTGAACAGCACCAAATTTCTACAGTATGTTCCCACTCCCCTTGCTTAATCTTTACATCATACCAGGGGGTTGGGGAACGGTATTATGGTTCTCATTTCCCAGAGAAGGGACTGTGGCATGAGAGCATTAAACTGACTACGGGACACCTGAGGCTGTATACTTCTTCAGGTGGGGGCTTTGAATCACACTTGCCTGACCATCTCCCTTCTGTGTATAACTAGTTTGTACACTTCATCCATTCATAAAATAACTTGATGTAAGACCAAAATCTGAGTTTTGGTTGCTCAGTTGCATAACAGGTGTGGATTTCATTAGCTTCATGTTTCTTGGGGTCACGAGGTGGAGGACTGTGGAGGTGTTGGATGCTGTATCCAGGTTGGTGTTCTGTAGCAGACGCACACCACTCCCAACCCCTTCCTTCCTGGTCCCGCTCTACAAGTGCTATTAGAAGCACAACATCGGGAGTATGAAGAGCGTTATATGGTTCAGCTGTGACCATCATGGAGGGAACACCTAGTGTAATAAAACAGAACTCATCTGGCAGATGAAGGCAGAAGCTGCCAGGGTGTATAACTCCCAGGCGTCTCATGTGATGCGGAGGGTGGTAACCCCATACCGACGGTCGGGTAAAGGCAGAGCCTACTTCCCTGGTAGTGTCTTAACTCGCTCTCTGGCTCATCTCCAGGAACCAGATTCCAGCCGGATCCCATTTCCACGTGTCACCAGTGGTATTTCTACATTGTATAGACAGGTGTGGGAGTCAGTATAAGATCGAGTCAAATATTTTTATTCAAGGCCTTTGCAATAGACCACGAAGTGTGAGTCTCCAAGAGGACTCACGAAATTAATTTCTGCTCTCTGTGGTCCTGATTCAGATCTGGAGCTCTGTGTTGGGTTGAAAATGGACTCTGGTCTGCTTTGTGGCCTCCCTCCCTTTTCACTAATTTATGCCTTCCTCCCCCATTTTTTTGGGTTTGGAAGTGAGCTAGGGAGCTAACCACCAATGATTTTTAATGAAGCAGGGCTAAAAGAATGTAGAATAGGAAGCCTACTAGGACTAGTAATTCAGTCTTAATTAGCTGAGTTCCTTTTATCTAACCGAACTCCCACCCTCCAAGGTCCTAGAACATAATTTACTGTAAATGCCTGTCCTCAGCCAAGCAGCCATTCTCCATTAGAATGGAATCTGCTGCTACCTCTGCCATTAGTGCTGTCCTTGTCACCATCACAGTGGACTCTGCTTTAGAAGCAATGCAGAGACAGGGAGGAAGTCAGGGTGGGTGGCCACTCCACTTTCCTGACTCCTGGGCTCAGGCTCGTGCAGGGAGCTCCTGTGTCTCAGAGACCTGCCCTCTCCCCATCAGAGCCCACACATTTTAGACACACCCTTCAGTCTTGCTCCCCTGCTCAACTGAGCCAGAGATAGGTCCACATCTCACTCGTCCATGTGTTCTGCCTGAAGCCTGAGTGCCTGCCCTGGGAGGATGGCATGAACTCACTAAGCAGTTTTATTAAAAAAAAAAAAATAGAGCTAACATACAATGTTACATTAATTTCCTGTGTATACCATAGTTATTGAACATTTATATACTGAAAGAAATGATCAACATAATAAGTCCAGCAAACGTCTGACACCATACCATGACATCCCAATATTATTAATTATATTCCCCAGGCTCTACAGTAAATTCCCATGACTTTTTTTCCCCAAAGATTTATTTTGATTGTTTTTGACAGAGACAAGAGACAGAGAGAAGGGGGATGGCCCAGAGCAGTTTCCATAGTTGTACATCATTAGTTTATGACATGGCTTCGGTCCACACAGGTGGGCGGGGGCCATGCAGGGTGGAAACCAGGCCGGGTGCCTCCCATATAGGAGGTGAGCCCTTCCCCACACTCCCCAGCTAGGTGCCAGCCGTACCGGGGGGTGGGGTGGGGTGAGAACTGAACGGTGAGCCCCCTGCATAGGAAGCACACCTCAGTTCAGCACATGGGTCTGCATGGGCCAGGGCCAGGACTTGATACTTGGTCCCTGGGACTCAAAGCTTAACCCACTGAGCCATCCTGGCTTCCCCGACTTACTTGTTTTATATAGGGAAATCAGAATGTCTTATTTCTCTTCACCTTTAGAAAATTTTCAATTGCAGTTGACAGTTAATATTATTTTATATTACTTTCAGGTGTATAGCACAGTGGTTAGACATTTATATAATCTAAGAAGTGATCTCCCTGACTACTCTAGTACCCACCTGGCACTACATAGCTATGAACATAGTATTGACTATATTCCTTATGCTTTACTTTACATCCCCATGACTATTTTGTAACTGCCAATTCATATGTCTTAATCCCTTCACCTTTTTTATCCTGCCCTGCAATTTCCCTCCCATCTGGCAACCATTAAAATGTTCTCTGTATCTATGAGTTTCTTTCTATTTTGTTTGTTTTGCTCTTCAGATTCCACATGTAAGCAAAATTACATTGCACCTGTCTTTCTCTGTCTGACATACTCCACTCAGCACAGTACCCTCCAGGTGCATTCATGCCACTGCAGATGGCAAGAACCCCATTCCCATCCATGGCAGAACAATATTTCATTGTATATATGTACCACCTCCTCTTATCCATTCATCCATCAATGGACATCCAGGCTGCCTCCACTTCTTGGCAATTGTAATCAATGCTACAGTAAACATATGGATGCACACTTCTCCTCAAAGTAATATTTTAGGTTTCTTTGGATAAATACCCAGAAGTGAGATTACTGAGTCCCTCTTTGTCTCTTGTTATAGCCTTTGTTTTAAACTTCATTTTTACTGGTATAAGTATTGTTACCCTAGTTGTTTTTGTATTTGTTTTCATTTTCATGAAATTTCTTTTTCATCAGCCTGTGTGTGCCTTTCAATCTAAAGTGAGTCTCTTGTAGGCAGCATATGTAAGGGTCTTGTTTTCTTATTCATTTGGCTAACCTATCTTTTGATTGAAGCATTTAATCCACTTACATTGAAATCAATTGTTGATAGATATGTAGCTGTTGTCATTTATTATTCATATTTTTTTATTTTTAAATATTTGTCTTAAAGAAGTCCCTCTAAGTTCCTTATAATACTGGTTTGGTGGTGTTGAACTCCTTTAGCTTTGTCTTGTCTGGAAAGCTCTTTATCTGTCCTTTCATTCTAAATGATTGTTTTGCTGGGTAGAGTAGTCTTGGTTGTAGGTTCTTACTTTTCATCACTTTAAATATTTTCTGCCACTCCTTTCTGGCCTGCAAGATTTCTGTTGAGAAATCAGCTGACAGTCTTATGGGAGCACCCTTATAAGTTACTATTTGCCTTTCTCTTGCTACTTTTTGGGATTTTCTCTTTGTCTTTAACCTTTGGCATTTTAATTATGATGTGTCTTGGTATGGGCTTCTTTGGGTTCATCTTCTTTGGGACTCTCTGTGCTTTTTGGACTTATATGTTTATTTCCTTGGCCAGGTTAGAAAAGTTTTCTGTTATTGCCTCAAATAGATTATCAATTGCTCCCTTCTTCTTCTGGTACCCTTATGATGAGAACATTGGTATGCTTAATGTTGTCCCATAGGCCCCTTAAACTATCCTCACTTTTTTGAATTCTATTTTATTTATGCCATTCTGACTGGGTGTTTTTGCTACCTTAGCTTCTAAATCACTGATTTGATCCTCTGTTTTATCGAATCTACTGTTGATTAGATAAATGCACTCTTCATTTTAGTTATTGTAGTCTTTATTTCTGACTAGTTATTATTTTTTAAAAATGTTTTCTATCACCATTTTTGTTTCTTATTATTTTGTTGAAGTTCTCCCTGAGATCATTGAGCATCCTTATAAACAGTGTTTTGAATGTTAGGTCTGGTAGATTGCTTGTCTCCATTTTGTTTAGTTGTTTTTCTAAAGCTTTGTTTTGTTCTTTTCTTTGGGACATGTTTCTTTGTTTTGCCATTTTGACTGCCTTTCTCAGTTTGTTTATGTATTAAGTAGGACTGCTATGCATCCCTCTGAGTGTTAGTACGGTGGCCTTGTGTAGTAGGTGTTCTGTGGTGTCCAGTAGTGCAGTCCCTGTGGTCACCTGAGCTGGGTACTCCAAGTGTGTCCCTTGTGTGGTTGAGCCTTGGTTGCTATTTTCACATTTGTGGGAGGGACTGACCCTCAGGTTAATTGATTGTGAGGGGTGGCTGTGACTACAGTGCAGAGCTGTGGAGCAGGGTCTGACACTGCAGAGCAGGATTCACTTTAGCAGGGCTCTGGTGCCTGCTCAGTCTGCCCTTTGGGTGTGTCATCTTTGGAGGCAGCCAGGTGATGCTTTGGTTGGGTCTAAAGCTGGCCACAGGGTATGCCAGCCTTGGGGCCTTGTATGAGCTGCCCAGCTACAGGCGAAGTTCAGCTGTAACTTGTGCTTTATGTGGGGCCATGATGAATGAGACACAAAACAATCTGCAGATGGTCAGCACCTGTGCTGGGCTTGGAGGTGCCTTGAGAGGTCAAGCCAGAAACTGAGGGTGGCTACAGCTAGTGCTGGGCTTAGGGCTGCTCAGCAAAACATACGGGGCATGCTTAAGCCAGATACTGCTTGTTTGGGTTTTTCGAACCTTTGAGAGATTTTAGAAAAGTCTGCACCATGGGCCAAGACTTTAGGGAAAAGCCAATGTAAATAATTTGGGTATACTGAAAAATTGGGTGGGGTTTGATCTCAGGGAATCACCAAAGCAGAGCAAACCAAAGCTGTTATCCAGGTTGGTGGAGACTCAGATATGGTAGCTACATACTTCCACACAACAAAGAAACAGTGACTTCTGCTAACTCCTCCATCCAGGAGAAACCTGTCCTTCTAGCCCTTGCTCTAAAGCCAGACAACTCAGTATTTCTCTGTATGTCCTTGGCAACATTTGAGACGCTGCCTCAGTACTGGAGCTCAGAGCAAGCGAGTCTGTCAGTGAGTAAGTCTGTGCACAGGCCCTTTAAGAGAAACCCCTGGAGCTCCAGCAGCTCTCATCTCACGGAGCCACAGTCTCAGCTAGTTTTCTCAGCCAGAAACTGTGGGGACTTCTCTTAGTAGTGGAAGCCTGGGCTGGGAAGACTACTGTAGGGCTGGGATCCCTTGCTCCTTCAGGAGGTGTGTGTGTGTGTGTGTGTGTGTGGGGAGGGGGGGGTCCACAGTCAAGATATCCTCCCGATTTTTATTTTATTTTATTTTTTTAACTTTCTTTTATTGTTAAAGTTATTGGGGTGACATTGATTGATATCAATTACATTTGTTTCCAGGTGTACAATTCTACATTACATTGTCTATACATTACATTATATGCTCACCACCCAGAATCAGCTCACTTTCTATCACTGTATGTTTGATTCCCCCTCCCTACACCCTACACCCACCTCTCCCAGCCACCTCCCCTCTTACCCCCAGGTAACCACTAAACTATTGACTGTGTCCATGAGTCTTTGTTTCTTTGTTCCTTTCAGTTTTATGTTCCACCTATAAGTGAGGTCATATGTTTCTTGATTCTTTCATTCTGACTTATTTTGCTTAATAAGATGTTTTCAAGGTCTATCCATGTTGTCACAAATTGCTGTACGTCATCTTTTCTTATTGCTGAGTAGTATTCCATTGTATAAATGTACCACAACTTCTTTATCCAGTCATCTATCAGAGGACACTTTGGTTGATTCCACGACTTGGCCACTGTGAAGAGTGCTGCGATGAACATTGGGGTACATGTATCTTTGTGGATTAAGGTTTTCAGGTTTTTTGGATAGATACCCAGGAGAGGGATTGCTGGGCCATATGGCAATTCCATTCCTAGTTTTTTGAGGGATCTCCACACTGCTTTCCACAATGGTTGTACCAATTTACTCCTCCCGATTTTTAATGGTCACATGTGGGTGTGGGACCACTCTGTTCTGCATCTTTGCCCCTCCCACCATTCTCAAGGTGACTTCTGCATTTCTTTAGTTGTAGGGATTCAGTTCAATTAGATTTCAGGTGATTCTCAATGATGTTTTTTCTGTAATTTAGTTGTAATTTTGATGTGTCTGTGAGAGGATACAAGCACAGTTTTTACCTGCTCGGTTATCTGCCTGGTAAATCAAATTCACTAAACATTTAATGTTTAGTGACCAGGTGAGTGGGCTCTATAAGAGTCACTGCCTCTAAATGTTCCCAAGTAGTATTCTCTGTGTACATACTCCTGGTTTCTCTGGGGGCCTTTATGAGGAAGGCAGGACACTGGGAAATCTTAACCTAAGCTTTGGCTCAACTCCACAGGTCCCTGCCCAACACCATCCTGTGGATTCTGAGCACACACAGCACCAGCTCTCATCCCCAGGTACCCCAAATGTCTGCTTGAAAATTACTCTCATTTGTTTGCTCTCATAGCTGGGAGACCTTGATCTGCATTTATGTTTGGTTCTAGGGTGATTGTTCAATAGCAACCCAGGAATTGTGTTGTGTTAGAGATACTATCAGCTAAGATGTGTCAGAAAAAGTGAACAGATAAAGCCTCATTGATAAGCAGGCTGCTTTCAGTCATGCTATTCAGCATATGCATGTGATAGAAGCTCTACAAGGCAGAACTGCTGTTCACGTGCTACATGCAGACTGGACAGTGCGGTCTGATGTGGCTGATCCCTGACTGCTTCCTTTGTTAGAAAACAGATCACAGTGTTACAAAACAGTTTGCTCCTCCTTTTGAGAGCGTGCAGACTCACAGATATGTTTCCACTCTGACAACTTTTAGACTAAACCTGCAGGCTTTTTAGACGACTTTACTTTTGGGTCATTTTTTTGAGAAATGACCAGGTAGGAGAATAATGAAGTCAAATTCACATTCCTCAGGTGGGACTTTTGAATTCTTAGGCTGTATTCACCCACAGCCACTTCTGGTGCTGACAGAACCCATGACTGGTATTAGAGGGTGATCTCATTGGTCCTTCCTGTGGTGTCTGACCCTACTCCAGGCTCTGCTTTCTTCTGATGCTTCTCAGCATGCCCAGGTCTTGCCTACAGGGACTGGCTGGGCTGTGTGCACTCACTTCCCATCATGTCTCCCTTCTCCCACCCACTTGGGGTTCCAGGCGTAACTAAGAGTGTGATCTTGGTGTTACACGGCATGCTGAAGCCCCTGCACTGAGGGCAGATGACCAGTTCTTGCCTAAAGAATCTAGAAGGCAGAGGTGGGTAGGCCAGCAGCTTCAGGGTCCGAGCCATGAGGAGTACTGCTTTGTGGGGACAGGCCAGGCCGTCCCCATCAGCCAAGGAGAGGAGGCTTGGCTGTTTTCCAGGGCCCAGGTGTGGGCCTCCATGGGGATTGTCTTCGATCCTATCCAGTGAAGCTCAGCTGAGAGGCAAGTTACCCTCTTCTCAAAATGCTCTGCGAAACAAATGTCCTGTCTCAGGTAAACTGGAGTTAATGATTCAGAGTATGTATGAGGTTCTGCTAAGCACCCACCACAATGTCCAGACGAGAAAGAAAGTTGTACCTGTTTTGCAAGTCCAGAGGGCGTGAGGCCTCATGTAAATTCAAGCTGGGTAAGGGGAAGCCGGGATGGCTCATTGGGCTAAATGCTCACTTTGCAGCCCCAGGGTCTGAGGATTGAATCCCCACCCGGGCCAATGCAGACCCATAGGCTGAACTGGGGTGTGGTCCCCAGTTTGGTTCTCGCTGGGGCGAGTCCCCCATGTGGGAGACCCCTGGTTCAGCCCCCAGTTCACGGGGGCATGCCTCCCATGCAGGCCTCCAGCCCAGTTTCTGCCCTGTGCAGCCCCCCGCCCACCTGTATGGAATGAAACTATGTCAAAAGCTGAAGACATACAACTGTGGAGACTGCTCTGGGCTCTCCTCCTTCTCTCTGTCTCTCTCTGTGTCAAAAACAATAAAATAAATCTTAAGAAAAAAGTTGGGTAAGGCTTTGCTCTCCCTTATCTGTCACTGTCCACCATGCCTCACTCCAAAGTGGCAGACACGGTGATTGGCAAGCTGGGAGGAGGGGCGGAGTGGAGGCCACACCCCTCCTTCCCAGGTGTGCACGCCTGCCACGGTGAAGTGCATCTTAAAAGAATAGTGCTGGGGAAGCTGGGATGGCTCAGTGGGTTAGGCGCTCATTTTGCAGCGCCGGGGACCAAGGATCGAATCCCGGCTCCGGCCTGTGCGGACCCATATGCTGAACTGGGAGCTCCCCCAGTTCAGTTCTCTCTCTGTCTGTCTCTGTCTCTGTCTCTCTCTCTTTGTCAAAAATAAAAATAAATAAATAAAAATATATTAAAAGAATAGTGCTACATACCTACCCCCAGAATGGCTCAAATGGAAAAGAGACAGTGAAAAATGTCGGGAAGACCGTGGAAAAATAACATTCTCGTTCACTGTTGGTGAGAGTATAAATTTATATCACTACTTGGAGAAACTTTTAGTACTGCTTACAGCGGAACATATAGATACATTATACAACAATTTCCTTCCTGGTAAATACTGATCAGAAATTTTTCCTATATTCACCAAGTGATACCTATAAGAATGTTCACAGCCATATGAGAGCTATCTGGAAAGTATCCAGGTTTTTAATATGAAAAACACAGTCATTTATGGCTGGATTTTTCCTGGCCAGCCCTTGTATTAATCATAATGGCTCCCAAATGAGAAACTAGCCAAATGACCAAAACCAGCAGAAAGGATAAATAATGGTACCTAATCAGAGTAATGAAATAAATATTGGGAACATAATGTTGACCAGATGAAGTAGGACATGATTCTATTCACATAAAGTACAAATTAGGCCAAAATAATCTATGCTGTTCGTTGGCAGAGAAATCAGGTTAGTGAATGGCTGTGGGGAGGGTCAATAATTAGCCCAAAGCATAGTTTAAAACAATCTGTAGACTCCCAAGAACATTTAGAAATGATTCTCTAGCAAGAATGAAATGAATAGGTAAGCGCTATCAATAAAGAACAGAGAGGATCATTTTATGAAATGACAGGAAAAAGGAAATGAGACGCTGACTCCCCTGTAAACATAGATGTAAATGGGATTGGTGAGGAGAGGCGCACCAGGACTCCCTCGCCAGAGTGCTCTGCTTAGGCCTTGCGTTTGCAGTGGCCTTTCACCATCCATCACCATTTGAACCCCTAAGCCCTTGGGAGCCTGGCCTGCCCCTGCTAAGAGCAGGGCCCTCGGGGCTGGCCCTTGCTGTCTCCATCCCAGTGCATGCACCCTGATACCCTTGTACTTGCCTCTCTCCCCCCACACAGGCCCACCACCCAGCAGGGGCTGCGGTTTCACAAGCCAGAATGGGCTCAGCGTGTGTTCACTAGGTGAGTAAGCAGCGGAGGACAGTGCAGCCTCTGTCAGCATTTCCCCCATCATTCCGAGGACGACACGCTGTGGTCAGAACCATGGCCACTCCATACATCAATCCCTTGGAAGAATCTTTTTGGTTGAAAATCACTGGTCTTATACAGAATCTACAAGGTGACAAGATGATGCGCATCAGGTATATCCAGAAAGGAAATATTTACAGCTATGGCTTCACGTTATCATGGGGAAGCTATGGAACGTTTGGCTCTGCTGAGCACCAGGGAGCACTTGGCAGTCTAAGTGTTGGCATGGTGCAAGGCTCTGCATGACAGAGGGCCAGGGATTTGCTGATCCCCAGGGAATACAGCAGAGGAGTGGGAGGCATCAGGGAAACGGGCTGGAGAGGAACTGTCCAGGCGGGTGCTGTGGAGGAGAGCTTTCTGCTACTGGTGGAGGTGTTTCATGTCTGTGCTGGGCAGCATGGTGGCCACTAGTCCTACCTGTGGCTACTGAACACTTGGACATGTGGACTGTGGAACTGAATTTAATATTAATGCAATTTTAATTAATTTAAATGTTCATAGTTAACAGTGCCTGGGGTCACTGCATTGGCAGCACAGATCCAGGAGAAAGCATGGTAGAAGACCCCACAGGGAGGAGGTGTGAGGGAGAAGAGCCCCAAAGTGGGGTGAACCAGAACGGCAGGATGCTCACTGCATGTGGGGCATTCCCCGTGCCCCTGGGAAATTGACTCCATGTACGAGGGCGGTCTGGAAAAAGTTCAGCCGTAAAAGCCTCTATTTCTCATAGTACATGGCCGGATACTTTCTGGACAGCCCTCGGGTGCCTGCCTTGTGTGGATTCATGTATAAATCTATTCGATCCCCCAACTCCAGTTTGGTTCAATGTCAGGTGGAAATAATGAAACAGCTGCAAGATGGAGAAAATGGGTGACCAATGAGAAGGGAAAGCCCCTGGAAGTTGCAGATAACTGAGGGCGGCCTTTGGAGTTCCTCGGGGCCTGGCATGAGCTAACCTGCATCGCAGGACCCCACAGGCCTCCTTCACATTCAGAACCTCTCACGGGCAGAGGCACTGACCCCAGACCTCCATGACACCGAGGTCCTGTGAACTGAACTCCATCCCCTGCTGTGTGACCCTTGCCCCTTCTCAAGTCAATCCATAGATGTTCTGAAGGGCCTTGGCTCTGGTCCCTGTAGGATGGACCAAGAACCTCATGCCAACGTTTCTCCTAGATCTGGATTCAGTTTCCCATAAGCTTTTGCCAAAGTCTTCATTTCTATAGGCTGGAAAATACCCACTGTTGTTTGAGGTCTGCTTTGTTTCCCTCCCTCCTTCCCTCCCTCTCTCCTTCCCTCTCTTCTTTCTTTCTTTCTCTAATATTTATTTTATTGTTTTGAGAAAGGGGGAGAGAGAGAGAGAGAGAGAGAGAGAGAGAGAGAGAGAGAGAGAGCGAGAGAGAGAGAGAGAAAGGGGAGGCACAGAGCAGTCTGCATAGTTGTACATCTTTAGTTGTGACATAGTTGCATTCCACACAGGTGGGTGTGGGGCTGCGGGGTAGGAACCGCACAGAGGGACTCCTGCATGGGAGGCGAGAACCTTCACCACTGTGCCATCCCACCACCCCGGCAGTTACCAGTTGTGCTGCAGTTCAACATATGCATTTGCAGAGGCCAGGGCCAGGAATCAAACTCCAGACCTTGCGATTAGGAGGCAAATGCTCAACTGCTGGGCTATCCCGGCATCCTGCTTTGTTCTGCTCCGAGTCACATATTTGAGAACGGGTAAGGTCAGATGGTTTCCCGCTCCATGACGTCCATATGTACATTCTCCTCACTCTTGTTCAGAATCTGGGTCCAGGCACAGCTGGGAGGGCTGAGCAGGAAGTGCTAGCAATGGACAGCAGCATCTGAGATGGGCTGCTGGAGGCATCTGCCGCCTCTGGAGCCACCTCCTCAGAAATTCACAGCACTTTGGGGCCGTGACGGCTCCTTTTCCCTCCAGTATCAGTGTCTGTCTGGCTCGATTACATTTCTGTGTATTATTGCAAAGGTTACTTCCATTATTTATTACTGCCTACCATTGGCTATGCGCTCACAAGGCCGCCAGAGCTGTACTTGAAGGAGAGGAGGACTGTAATATTCTGAATAACAAAATAATTGAGACATAATACTCATCAAAGACAGAAATCCTCCCAGAGGCAAGTGGTCTCACACTCAAGCCCGAACATACGTGCTTCTTTCCTGACATGAATGTAATTCCAGCTGTATTTTTATGGATGACCCCTCCCACTCCTTTTAAGCAACTTTTCCATTTTAAGCCATTTAAAAAAAGAAATCTTCTGCTGTTTGTTAGGTCTGAATGGAAAAAAGGAGCTCAGTTATGAAACAAATGTACCAACGGAGTCTGGGTTGACCGAGGCGCTGGTCAGGTACCAGCCTTCCCAGAGTCACCTCCCTCCCCTTGGTCTGGATCGCAGCGCTCAGGGGAAGGGGACTTCCTGTGGAGATGTTTGCAGGTTCCTATCATCAAGGTCACCCCTTCTGTGATCTCATTTTATAGGAAACATAATCGCAACCACATAAACATCAACACAACATCAGCCACTGTGCCAGGCCCACCGGCGATACCTGAGCTACTATGACTCTCGATTCTCTAGGTGAGATTAGAGAAGCCCCTAACCCTTGAAGCCACTCAGCTCATGACTGGCCTTCCCAGTGGGGAAGGCCACTGGCAACTGGGCCTCAAATGGGTTCATGCTCTTGCATTCTCCCACATGCTGGCCCCTGGGCAACATCCAGAGACAAGCCTGCCTTAGTTTCCCCACTAACTCAGGTTTTCTTCATAGGGAGAGGAGGGCCAGGAGGCTGGCACTCCCTCAGTGAGGGCACAGGGAACTGTAGAGGAACCTAAGCAACATGAGAGTCCCTGAGGATGGGTGAAGGGATGCCTATCCCTCCTCCCCAACCCTGGACCCTGGTACCCTGTGACTGCCACATCCCCCTGCACAGGCCGGTGGCTGGGGCTTGGGCTGCAGCAGCATCTAGCCCAGGGCCTGTGGTCCACACTCCCAAAGCCACGTGTCTCCTCTCCCACCCAGCACAACCTTCTTCTGTCCTGGGTGTCACAAGTGCTCAGAAGGCAGGCTGTTAGGAAGTAACGATGATCATAAAATGTTCATTACTAAGTTAGAATTATGGACAAAATCGGAGGGACTGAACATTGTCACCGTCTTCATTTCTTAAATTTAAAAAGCTGTAAATAGCCATATATTTGCATACTGGTTTTCCCTGCTTTTCCTTCAATGCATACTGGCTTTCCCTGCATCCTTCATTCTTTTAAAAATTTGTTTACATAAACACACACATGTACCATGTACAAGGTTCACAGAAGAAGTGCACAACTCATAAATTCATAAATGCACAGATAGGTGAGTTTTCACAATGTGCACACCCATGTAATGAGCGTTGGATGAAGAACAGAACAGCATGGCCACCTGAAAGCTTTCCCCGGCCCCCTGGCGGGACTCTCCCCAATAACCACTGATTGACAACGGCTATGTTAGCGTTTCCTGCTCTGGAACTTTCTGCCACAGATCCTGGACTAGCGACACTGGCTTCCTCTACTCTGCGAGATTCATTCCAATTGTACGTACTTCTGGATAAGTTACTCTCTAGTGTTCTGCTGCATGAATATGCTGTGATTTACTTGTCCATTCTCCTTTGAAAGGAATTTGGGTAGTCTCCAGTTTCTGGCTAGTATAAATAAGGGCTGCTATGAACATGGACATTCTAGTACACTTATTTCTGTTGGCTATACAGGTAGGAGTGAAACCGCTGATAATAGAGTAGTATATATTTAGCCTGCACAATAGTTTCTATAATCACAGCAACATATGCACACGGGGTTTTATAAAATACATGGTGTAAGAGGTTTCATCAGCAGCAGTGTTGCGAGAGGCTCTTTCTCCAAAGCACGTTATGAACTTGAGTGCATCTGCCTGGTATTTACTAACTTCTTAAAAGGTGACAATTTTTGATTTCCTAATTTATCAAGTATTTATCACCTGCAATTACGGTAAAAATGGGGAGTTGCTTTCTTTTAACCTCTTCTAGCCCTTCACCCCCTATTGCATGTCACCTCTTTTCTTGCCCCATCCTCCCAACACAGTCATTATCACATTCATTAGGTTGGTGCAAACGTCGTTACAGTTTTTGCACTGTTGAAATTTGCCATTTGATACTGGAATACATTCTTAAATAAATGTGGTTATGTTATACATCATTTTAATGTGCATTTCTCATTTTTCTTTTTAGTAATGACTTCTTACTTGCTGGTTATTTTATATTTATTTAGACTATAGAAATGATGTTAGACAAAAAGCAAATTAGAGCAACTTTCTTATTCAGATTTAAAACCAGTCATAAAGCAGAGGAGACAACTTGCAACATCAACAACGCATTTGGTTCAGGAACTCCTAATGAACGTACAGTGCAGTGGTGGTTCAAGAAGTGTTGCGAAGTAGACAAAAGAGCCTGGAAGATGAGGAGCATAGTGGCTGGCCATCAGAAGGTGACAACGACCAATTGATATCAGTCATTGAAGCTGATCCTTTTACAACTACACCAGAAGTTGGCTGAGTCAACCACTATATGGTTGTTCGGCATTTGAAGCAAATTGAAAAGGTGAAAAAGCTCAGTAAGTGGGTACCTCAGGAGCTGATTGACAATTTTAAAAAATCATCATTTTGAAGTATCATCTGCTCTTACTCTACCCAACAATGAACCATTTCTTGATCAGATTGTGATGTGCGAGAAAAAGTGGACTTCATACAATGGTGATGACCAGCTCAGTGGCTGGACCAAGAAGAAGCTCCAAAGCACTTCCCAAAGCCAAACCTGTACCCCCTAAAGGTGACAGTCACTGTTTGGTGGTCTGCTGCCGGTCTGATCCACTACAGCTTTCTGAATCCTGGCGAAACCATTCCATCTGAAAAGTGTGCTCAGCACATTGATGAGATGCACTGAAAACTGCAATGCCTGCAACTGGCATTGGTCAACAGAAAGAGCCCAGTTCTTCTCCACGACAACGCATGACCTTATGTTGCACAACCAATGCTTCAAAAGTTGAATGATTAAGGCTACAAAGTTTGGCCTCATCCGCCATTTTCACCTGGCCTCTCACCTACTGACTCCCACTTCTTCAAGCATCTTGACAACTGTTTGCAGGGAGACCACTTCCACAACCAGTAGGATGCAGACAATGCTTCCCAAGTGTTTGTTGACTCCTGAAGCACAGATTTTTATGCTACAGGAATACAAACTTATTTTTATTGGCAAACATGTGTTAATTATAATGGTTCCTATTTTGATTAATAAAGAGATAGTTGAGCCTAGTTATAATGACTTAAAATTTACAGTCCAAAACAGCAAATACTTTTGTACCAACCTAATAGATAACTTGTTATCTACGTAGATTCCTTTCACTGCTAAGCCAAGTGCACTGGTATTATTTCTTCTCTTCTAGCTTTGATTATTGTTGTTTCTCTTCTGCTTGATGGAATTATTATTATCTTTTCTTTACTGTACTCACCAAAAGCCTCTCACTACATTTTTACTACATAATCAAACATATCAGATAAACTATCAATTTCTCCTTATTTTCTTAGAGACCACACTCCTGGGGTCTGCTGTCCTGTTCCAATTTGATCTGATCACTTTTTTTCCCCCCTAACCCTAACCCTAAACTCTAAACCTTAAACCCTAAATCCTAAACCCTAACACTAACCCTATCTGATCACTTTTTGATGCCATCTCTTCAAATACATTTTGAGAATTTCTTCTGCTTACCTTCTATGTTATAGTTTTTATTTCTTGGATCTCAGCTCTTTTCTCAGGAAGATTTATCCCTGTAACACATGCTGCTGAAATACCCTGAGAACTATTTGTGCACAGATGGTGTGCTTTTGAAACTGCACATCTGCCAATGACCATATACCCCCCCCCACCCTCCCCTCCCCCCACCACACTTGATTGATAGTTCGGCTAGGTATAGAATTCCACATTGGAAATCCTTTTCTTTTAGAATTCTGAAGACATTGGGTCATACTCTTCTCACTTCCAATCCTGTCAACAGGCCACCATCCTCCTTATATCCCAATTAACTTCTGTTTCTTCTCTCTAGACACTTTTAGGACACTCCCTTTATCTCTAGGGTTTTCAAATGATATTAATAATTTCAAATGCCTTGATGTTCAACCTCTGAATTAATTGTTCAATTGTATCTCTCTCTTTCTTTTTGTACTATTATCCACCTCTGGCCTTTTGTTAATATAAGAGGGGACCCCAAGAAACCCAGAATTATCTTATGGAGGGTGGACTCCTCATAATACAGGCTTCCCCCACTAGGTGAGTGTTCAAGGAACAGTGTACAAGCTGGTGTTGTTGTGAGAGGCTGAGTTCAGCTTTAGTGAATGTTTGTTTTTTTTTAAAAACTCTTTCAATGCATTGCCCATTTTGATCTTTAGCACATTTTTTTTTATTGTTAAATTTAATGGGGTGACATTGGTTGGTAACAATTAGATAGTTTCCCGATGTACAACTCCAATTCACATCACCCATGCATCGCATTATGTGCCCAGCTCCCAGAATCAGGTCCCCCTCCACCACCATATATCTAGTGCCCACTCCCCCCTCCCCCCACAACTCTCCCTCCCCCCTCCTCCCTCCTCTCCAGGTAAACACCAAACCATTGAGTGTGTCCATAATGCTGGTGCCCTCTCCCACCTCCCCTCCCTCTATCCCTCCCCCCTCCTCCCCTTCCCTCAGGCAATCACCATGTTATTGAGTGTGTCCATAGGTCTCTGTGTCTTTGTAACTTTCAGTTTTATATTCCACCTATAAGTGAGGTCATATTTTTCCGGATTCTTTCAGTCTGACTTATTTCGCTTAATAAGATGGTCTCTAGGTCCATCCATGTTG